>CAIGRL010032222.1:0-11320 GCA_903798325.1 Fraxinus xanthoxyloides
AGAAGTTGGGCTTGGGCAAGGGTGGGCTACAGCCCACCCCAGCCCACCCCTATCTCCGCCCATGCGTCCAACACCACGTACCAAATATATAGGAATCAAAGCCATCGGATTGGAAGTTAATGCCGATAGGTAAATGTAGTAAAAGGAGGGATGTTTTCAATCACAGGATTCACTGCTTACTCAGTTTCGAATCTGAACACTTTGTTCCATAGGCTTTATTAATGTCTTCCGCCCCCAGAATGTGAAATTTCTTATGTGCATGCATGCAGCTGCTGACAGAAACCAAGAGGAGTTCAAGTTAATTGTGAGTTTTTGAATGGAGAAGAGTTCTTCTGTAGACACTACTGTAAAAAAAAAAAAATGTGATACAAATGTGCAATTAATTCTATGTTTCATTCTACCTACTACATAAGACTTCACATTTTTTACCCCATATATTTTTCAAAAAGTACAGACAACTTTTGCTTAAATTAAGTTAAAACCATATATTACAAAAGGTCAATCCATCAGTAAAAGTTACCGCGCTCTACAGCAAAACGTCATTGTATCAACACTCCTCCTTGAGCAATTTGTTGGAGACTCCGAGCATTGATAGGAAGAGCTTTTGTGAAGATATCTGCAATTTAGCTCTTTGAATTGCAATATTGAATACTGATTTCTTCATTTTTCTCGGCCTCTCTCACTGCATGAAATTTGATCTTTATGTGCTTAGCTTTTGTAAAATAGAGAGCCACAATACCCAATGGAAGCAGTCAACAACGATTCACCAAGAATCCAAAAAATCCAACAACACCAAGTAATAGATTCTCAAAATAGGGGCTCAGAATTTTCACAAAGACATTGTACCCGTACAAAAGAACAAGCCACAAAGACCACAAACCCTAACTAAGAATGCACAAAGCAACTCAATGGTTTGAAACCTTACAGCCAATATAACACCCCTAACATCTCAATCGAACAATCACCAAGACTGGAATCACAAAGATTTATGATTAAAACCTCTGGTTTTAATCAAGACCACAAAGAATCGAAAGAGAAGACGTAAAGAACGTGAGACAGAGAACCCAGAAACTTCTCTCACACTTAGCCAAAGAAATCGAATGAATAATCTCACAAAAAATGGCCATCCATCTCCTTATATATAGGCAACCTCATCACCGTAGATTAGGCTGAAGATCCAACGGACCAGAGCAGCACACGTGGCATTTAAGTTGGGCTGGGCCTTGGGCTAATTTCCTTTTGAGTTATTGGGCAATGGTTTTAATTCAGAATATTTCCAGCAGCTTTGAGCCTAGCCCATTTTTAATCATCGCCCCAAGTGTTACAAATAAATGTCACAAAGGGCATCATATTCTAACAAATCTCCCATGATGAACTAGATTCTTTGACATAGCTATAACTGACTTCTTGTCATAATAAATCTCTGTAGCCTTTTCTGGATTAAATCTCAAATTTGCAGGTGCTGCTATTGCTATATATTCTGCCTCGACTGTGGATTGCGTAACAACTTCTTGCTTTCTCGAATTCCATGAAAATATCCTGAACTGAAAGAAAAATCGTACACTAAAGTTCTTTTCATATCATCTACGCAACATGCCCAATCACTATCGGAATAACCCCTCAAACACCCATCTACAGATTTATGAAACCACACTCCAAAACCAATAATTCCTTTAAGTACCTCAAGACTCGTTTTGCTGTTTTGAAATGGATGTCACTTGAAGAATGCATAAACCTTGAAAGAAGACTCATTGTAAACATCAAGTCGGGCCTTGTTGAAGTTAAGTACAACAAGTTTCCAATTAACCTTCTATAAGTACCTTCTTTTGCCTTTTCTACTCCATCTTCTTTCGAAAGTTTTTCATTAACTCCAAGAGGCGTTTCAGTTGATTTGCAGTTTTCCATCTTAAATTTCCTCCGCGTACTTCTTTTGAGAGATGAATATTCCATTGTCATTTGATGACTCTCCATGCCAAGAAAGTAGCTCATAACTTGCAAGATTCGTCATTTCAAATTGTTGCTTCATTTCATCACTGAAGTTTTTCATCTCCATTTCATCTTCTTCAGTTAACAACAAATCGTCCACATATAGTGATATTATCAAAACTACTATATTTTCTTTCCTTTTTACATGAAGAGTGGCTTCATTTTGACTTCTTTGAAATCTTATTTTGTTGAAGATAACCATCAATTTTGCTATACCATGCTCAGGCACTTGTTTTAAACCGTAGAGTGCCTTCTTCGATTTATAAACTGTCTTCCTCTCCAGCAACGATAAATCCCATTGGTTGCTCTACATATATCTCCTCCTTTAATGTGCCATCCAAGAAAGAAGATTTAGCCCCCGTTTGATTCTCATTCTTCTACTCATTTTCAACCACACATTCTTCAATAAAATAATATTTTTTATTACATCAATAACTTTTCATTCTTTTTAACCACACATTTTCCATCAATCTATTATTCCAAAATCCATTCTTTCAAATTAATATCTATCAAACACACTCTATATCTTGAATTACAATTCTTTCTACTCATATATTGAAAAAATATNCCCGTTTGATTCTCATTCTTCTACTCATTTTCAACCACACATTCTTTAATAAAATAATATTTTCTATCACATCAATAACTTTTCCTTCTTTTTTAACCACACATTCTCCATCAATCTACTATTCCAAAATACATTCTTTCAAATTAATATCTATCAAACACACTCTTAACGTCCAACTGGTATACTTTCCAACTTCTCATGGTTGCAAGTGCAAGTAGTAGTCTTATTGTTTCCAATCTTGCAACTAGACAAATGTTTCACAATAGTCAACTCCAAATTTTTGTGAATATCCTTTTACTGCAAGTCTTGCCCTATGCTTGTGGATTGAACCATCAAAATCCAATTTTGTTCAGTAAACCCATTTTACTCCAATGACCTGATTATGAGTTGGTTTATCAGTAAGCTCCCATGTATGATTTTTTTCAATCATTGTTATTTCATCTTGCATAGCATCTCTCCATTCTCGACTTTCAACTGCTTCTTTGTAGCATGTAGGTTCAATCATAGCCATTCTACAACTTTCATAAATCTCGGCCAATGATTTAGTTTTTTGAATAGGAAATTCTGAAGAAAAACTGGGAAAAACATTAGATTCTTTATCTGTCAGGAATGGATACTTCACAAATCAAATTCTTTTGATGTATATTCCATTCCCTGATCTGACTTTAACTTCTTGAACTTGCAACCAGTTTGAGTTTCCACCAAATTTTTGAATTTCTTGAAGATGGAGAAAACTTGAGACTTTCTGTTCATGAAATACACCCATTTCATTTTTGAGTAATCATCAATAAAAAGAATGAAATATATGTTTTCACTCAACGAGGGAGTCCTCATTGGTCCACAAACATCAGTGTGGACTAGTTCCAGTTTTTCAGTAGCCCTTGCACCACTTGAGGGAAAAGAAAGTCTATGTTGTTTTTCCAATTGGCAATATTCACTTACTTCTTTACTCAGATTTATAAAAGGTAAATCTCTAACCATTCCCTTTTCATAAGAAAGTTTGAGTGATGACAAGTTAAAGTGCCCAAACCTTTTGTGCGAAAGCCAAGTTTCATCAGCATTACTTCTATAAGCATGTGAAATAAGGCAAGAAGACCAATTCAATGGAAAGCTGCAGTTTTTCACTTCAACATTAAATAACTCTGCTCCACATGAACCATAAATCTTACAACTTTTATTTTTAAACATCAAGCAATATCCTTTATCCATTATTTGAGCCACACTAAAAGATTTTGATCTAAATTTGGTACTAACAAGACATTTGAAATAAGGTTAGTGCCTTTACTTGTATGCACAACAGTAGTCCATTTACCTTCAGCATTAACATATTGTGCATTCCCCATCTTCACTTTGGTTTTGACTGAAGTGTCCAAAAGTAGTGAATAGATTGGCATCAAAAGTTATATGATTAGTACACCTACTGTCAATATACCAGTCTTTGCTCATTTTTGGTTGTGATTGTTGTGATGTCATAAACAAATGTTCTTCTTCTTGCTTGTCAGTAAAATGAGCTGCTTGAACTTGTTTATCTCATTGGTCTTGTAGAGTTTCTTGATTTTGTTTTATCATGCAGTACCTTTCAATAGGCCCAAAATTTTTACAGAACTTCCACTGCTTCTTGCAATTGTGTCAACAATTCTTTTCCAAGTGATTTGTTCCATTGCAAATTTTGCAAGGTGGATATTTTTCTCTTCTGTCAACTTCATTTGTGATAGCCTCAACACCTTTACCTTTGTCGTCTTTTCCAGCAGGTTGGTTTCTTGCAGGAAATATATTTTCTTTGTGCCTCACTTGGAATGCTTCTTCAAGAGACTCCTCACTTCTTTTACTAGTTCTTTGTTCATATACTTGTAGAGATCCAATAACCTCTATCACTGTCAACTTGCTGAGATCCTATAGCTGAAATTTTTTATTCAAACTATTCAGGCAAATTAATCAAGATCTTTTCAATAATTCTTTGATCATAAATTTTTTCTCCATGAAGCTTGATCTGATTCACAACTTCTATGAGTTTTGAAGAGTACTCCTTAATAAAATAGGTTTCAATCATCTTCAACATATCAAATTCTCTCCTCAAAATTTGTAGCTTCACTGTTCTAACTCTTTCTGTGCCTTGAAACTCCCCCTGTAACAAATCCCACGCCTTTTTTTATTGTGGTTGCAGCAACAATTCTTGGAAAAATATTTTCTGATACAGTAGAATGGATGAAAGAAAGAGCTTTATAGTTTTTGGTGAAGTCTTCTTTTTGTTGTTTGATTTGTGCTATATTTTGATCTTGTTCCTCATTTGCAGGTTCAAAACCCTTTTCTACTGTTTCCCATATATCATAAGCCATCAATAAAGCTTTCATTTTTACTGCCCAAAAATCATAACTTTCTCGAGTGAAAATAGGAGGTGCTGGCAAATAAACACTTGTTGTTGCCATGAAAAATATTTTCTCAGGCCCTTAAGATCATAAAAGCTGTGATACCTGGTGTGTTTTTGAATGAAGAGTTCTTCTTCTGTAGATACTACCGAGAAAAAAAACTGAGATACAAATGTACAGAGGATTTTATGTTTCGTTCAAAAGTTTTCCTTGATACATACATACACCTTTGATAAGTTTTTCAACCACTCTGCCTGCTACATAAGATTTCACATTTTTTACACCATAAATTTTTCAAAAAGTACAGACAACTTTTGCTTAAATTAAGTTAAAACCATATATTACAAAAGGTCAATCCATCAGTAAAATTTATTGCATTCTACAGCAAAAGGTCATTGCATCAACATTAATACTGCACAATTTTAATTAAATACCGTGCATTTTAACCTAAATTATTGTCTGTCTTTCTCTAGAATTAAAATGAACCAAGTAAGAAGGCTAGGATTGTGCAACAATCACTTAGATAGAAATCACTTTTAAAGCTACAATGATCCAAGTTCGCACACAAAATTGAAGAATAAGAATGAATAGAACCGGAAATTTGACCTCTTAAAGTAATGAGTGGTTTCCCTGGGTTGGCATAGTACTCCATGGATAGACAAAGGGATCTCCAAAAGGGTTTGAGGACCCCATTTGTGGCATTTGTGTTTCTGAATATTGAGTTGTGTGTTGATAGGGTACCATCATTTGATTCTGCTGTTGTTGCATCATCATTTGCTGTTGTTGGGACATATATGCCATCTGCACATTTATTGGTGGCGCAAAGTTATTCGACATGGTGAAGGGATCTTGTTGATCCAACGGATTTGGTACTGCCATTTCGTGTCCATAGCTGGTATTGTAGCCTGCATTCTGCAGCTGTAATTGTCTACGGGCAGCATCATCTTCATATAAGCTATCGAGCAATAGCTTGTCGAATCCCCCAGCCTAATACAGATGACAAAATGGTTTAGGTAATAATAGATGACAAAATGGTTTAGGTAATACTATTTCTCACAAGTAATTTAGTACTTCTCTTGTGATGAAGATGAGAGGACAAACCATTTTGGTATCTGCCACTTGGCTTTTAATGTTGCTTTGTGCAGTAACTAGCGCCAACTCCCATCCTGAAGTTTTCCCGATTTCACTCCATGCACTATGCATTGGAACTCCTTCGCTGCCTACAAAAGATTTTCAGACTGCAATTTAACATTCTCAGAAATATTTTGCCGGAAAATATTGTTGAATAATAAATTAAAACAAATAAACATCTCATATCTAACAATTTAAGCTTTTAGATGAGAAGGTTCAGAATGCTCCCGAGCTCAAATCTCGTTGCTACCCCTTTATGGAAATTGTGTATGTCTTTGATAAAAAAATGAATATGACATGAATGTGAGGGGCGTTTTGAAGACTAAACCAAACTAGATAAATGTGTTCCCCTATGAAAAGTCCAGCTTTTGGATGAGGTAGTTAAATAAATATTTTCATCATGAAACGTGATTTTATTTGAGGCCCTTACTGTTCATAATCGTTGTCACCATCTTGGATGTGCTTCTTACGAGTCTATTAGACAAGTCCATTTCAAAAGTATTCAGTTATGAAATATGACTTACCAGGTTGAACAATGGCAAGAGCCAATGCATTGCTTTCGTCTAATTCTAGGGCTTTCGGATTTACTTCATTCAGGCCCTGAGTAGATTTATATTTATTAGTAATACAAGATTTAGAAACTATATTAGTCGAGCCTCATAACAGAAAAAAATGCAAAAATAGAGCGGTTACCAGCAGATCAACAGGCTCTTCAGCTGATATTTGCGGTCCAATTTCTTCTTCATTCTCAGTCTGATGTTCCTCTAGTGCATCATCCTGCTCTTCTTCACTTTCAACTTCAGCAACTAGTTTTTCGCTTGCTTCAGGGGTCGCTGCTTCAGGTTTCTGAGTCTCTTCTTCTGGCTCTGGATACTTTTGATACTCCTTTTATTAACAATGAAAAATTTCATGCAAATTATTATTAATCACTGACTATAGAATGTTTGCCTAAGCTTAAAAATGCTTGAAAGCACCTTTTTTGAGAAGGTACAAAATAAGCTGTAAATGCAGTTAAGTGATGCAAGTTGATCAACATGTGCAAAACAACATACAGTAATATGGGTGAAAAATGTATGAAATCAAGACTCAAGAAGACCAAACGAGTAGAAATTTGAAATACATTGCAACATATAAGTTAACTGATATTCAGAAAGCACATACTTCCTAAAATGTATTAACTGAGTTTCAAAAAGCACATCCTTCTTAAAATGTATTCTTCGATATGTAGTTGCACTGAATTGAGGTGATATAGTAAAGAATGCTGAAAAGTTTACAAGGGTAAGATGATCAAATGTCCCTTTTTCATCTTAATAAAATAATGGAGCACCATATTGGCATATAGATACATTTTTCATTTTATATACACCAGTAATCATAGGTTAAAAAAAAGTGTCGTTTTTGTGAGTTTACGAAGAATACATTTCTTTGATGAAAAATAAAAGACTTGAAGACTATATATGCTTTAAATGGTCACCATCAATATGATGAACCAGAAGCTGTTGAAATAATATAGTGTTTAATACGTGAAACAAGTCTAGTATAAACATATAGAGAGAATAATTCACAAGTAATGTAATGATGATGATTTTTAGGATAAAAACTAAATTTATTAACGGTGGTAAAAGATAGAGACGAAAACGGATTCATGTAGCCGACCAACAACACTTATTTTGTCACTGTTGTTGTAGGAGATGATAAGACTTGAAAAATCTTATGTTCTAAAAACTTCGTAAAGTGAGATAGGTGAGCTTCTCACCAGTCTCTTACTTGACATGGGACCTGTATGAGGTGCTTCCCTTACGTATTCCTCCATTGTTGTTAGAAATTTGGGCGGTGCCTGTGAATTGCCAAAAAGTACACAGAAAATCTGTCTTTAGACTTCAAATATTTATTATCTTACTTTTGAATATATAATAAAATGAACCTGTCTCAACATAGGGAATTGTAAGGTACGAGCAAGGTCCAAAGTTCTGCAGAAGTCATAAAAATCAGCTAAATGTTCTGCCTACAGAAACAAATGAAAAGGACAAAATGAATGTAAAGATCAGCAATCTTGTATATAGAATACTTGTCATCTACATTAATTTACATGAAATAAGTTATTTTTGACATGAAGTGAAGGAATAGACCTGTTTAGCTGCTGTTTTGTAAATATAGAGAGCTTTGACAGCATCATGTTTGGCCATATCAAAATACTACAAAAAATTATCGTCTTAAGATAGTTTCTCAATGTAGGTAGATAGTCTCAGAGTCCCTTAAAGGAAAATACCATATCAACAAGATTAATGATCCCATCATTGATCGCACAATATATTTTGAAGCTTTCTTTCAACACCTGTATGATCACAATTTATAATCAACCGAGTGAATTGTGATTTAGAAAATGCAGATGATAGCGCTTCCCAAATGATGTACTTGGTTTCAAAACTTACTTCTGGTAAAATAATGTTACAACCTATTAGTTTCTCATCTAAGCTCACGGGGTTATGCGTCAAAAAGGGAATACTTCTCTATAACAAGTTTTAGGACATCTTTTTTGCCACACTTCATACATTGATGACAGATCTTATGCATACCATGGCCAAGGCATATTGGATGAGAAAGTTGTAGCAAGCTGCTCCTTGGGGCTGCAAAACTTCTAAACAGATTAGATAGCTTGTACACATAACAAAAGAATGGCTGACCTTATAAAGCTAGAACTGCAGGACAAGATTCAGGGTTCAAAGAGGCAATCACAGTCAACTTTCTAGTATCCTTTGTAGTTGTCCTTGGAGGATATTCCGAAAGATGGAACCCAAGGATCAAAAGCTAGATACTAGCCATGTGATTCGAAGAAAGGAAGGCTTGCGTATAAGGTATATCGATGAACACCCTTTGTGTTTTATTGCGTTTTATAATGCACACCGTCCTTGGTTATTGATTATTGGATTGAAAAGCGTAAACAAATTTATTATAAGCTTCAGTACCTTCTCTGGCTTTCATTCCAATATATCAAAACTATCCACCATATTACCTGGCAACCAACTAGGCGATAGAGAAGCTGCTGCAATGAAGGTAGCATCTCCAACAGTTCTTCAGCATTCAAGAGCTGTGTTCGACTACGTATCTGATGCAATAAAGACCACTTTATTTCTACTCTGTCATATTCTAATTGGAGAAAAAAGCATTGAATTGTGTGCAAGAGCCCACACCTTTGATATTCCAGGAGCTGTTTTGATCAATCTTTCCAACTCTATATCATATTTTAAGGTCCTGAAACACTCGAGTCTTTCCTCCAAAAAGAGTGCATATGTTCGGATCCAAGCAGAGCAATCCCAAGCTGCATCAGAGCTATCAGACTGTGAAGAAAGTTTTTCTATTACAAATTGAGACTTTCTTCTGAAAAATCTTCTCTTTCCTGGTAAACGGAAATGAGAAGAATATTTGAAGAAAGAAAGCAATGCAGCGTGTGCAAAAATCAATTTACCGTGAGGGCTCGAATCATCCTTGAACTTGGAGATTTGAAATAAATGTCCTCTTCGAGAATAGTATAGAAACTCCTCTTTGAAGGTGGGATCTCCCTCTCTTAATGTCCTATGAATGACTATCAATGTCTTTAGAGCAACCTGAATTTGATTAACAGACACAATGCTGAAATTAAAGATACTATCTCACAAACTACAAACTGTGCTCCAATATATTGAAGCAAGCACATAGGGGATGCTTAAATAATACCCATTCGATGTATGAGAATTCAAAGATTCCAAAACAAATCCCCTTTTGAAATGAGACAATACAAAGCCATCAAAACAGCACACAAAATCAGAAATGAGAGGAGAAGATTTACAATCCAACTGCGTGTCTTGGCCAGTCTTCTCGACAGTGCATGGATGCAATAAGCAACATCAGCTCTCGGGCAAGATACGGATGTCACAGCAAATATTTCTGAGATGAAACAGAGGATAAAATGATGAGAATTTCAAAGCAAGCAGAAAACTGAATGTTTTCAACACATTTCAACTTAAACCGGTATTAAATAAATCAATGGATATAGGATCAAATTCTATATATATAAAGCGGAAAGCCTCAAGAAATGACATTGTATTATCGATCAGATTACTCACTTCTAACGTGCCGTTCCTTTGGGGGACATTCGACATGGTTGGTGGCCTTGACAATTGCAATATCCAAATCCTTAACACATTAAGGCCATGAATTAAAATCCCATTAAGAAATTTAGCAAATGAAGCCCAAAATCTTGATCAAGAAATTAAAAAAAATCCCATCTGGTAGTTACACGTATTCAAATATGCCGTCAATGTGTTTGATTTATATACTTACCTTGAATTCGCTATTGACCTTGGCTAGGCCAACAATGGTGGAGTCTTTAAGCGCCCCATAGGCTTTTCTAAAACTATCCATTTACGGAGACATGCAACACCCAGTTACTATATACAATATCCAATCAAATCCCTGTTGATCAAATGAAGAAAAAAGATCCTAGATAGAGAATATTGGGTTTCTTGTTCTCATAGAAAAAATACCCATGATGTTTCTCTCTCTCCGTGTATTTATATATTAGTTTGTTCTGTTATGTTATATATCCATATTTGATGTAGAATGAGTTTTGAAGAAGGGAGCAAAGATACGAGACAGTTGTACGACGATGACATTTAGTTGTTGTCCGGTAGTTGTTGGATGTTAGCCATTTGCCAATCATTGGATTGGAAAAATTCTATTTGGTGCATCCGAAAGTTGGCTTCTATCTCGTCACCTGTCTTGCATGGAGTCTGGAATACATACAGAGAGTAGAAAATAAATAAATCCACGTTTAGGCTAAAAATCAATTTTTTAATAAATTTTAACAAAAGTTAACAAAACGTATAGTTAAAAAAAGTTGACAAAAGTTGTAAGTCAATAAAATATGTAATTGAAAATGAGTTTTTAGAAAAACTGAATTCTAGAGAATGGGGCTAAATAAATTATAAAATGGCACGGCCTCAGAAATTTTGTTTTGGGTCTAGCATGTCTTAGACAAGCCAGAATTATAAGCCTGTTGCTTATGCGCGACATATCCAATGTAAAATAGGTGTGTTAGAATTTGGGTGTGACTCGAATTCTTTGTTGAAAATAATTGAATTCTAATTAAAGTGTGTGTTAAGAAAAAATCTATTTGGAATAATATTGTTGAATCCTATTCAAGTTTACTTGGTGATTTCTAGTTGAAATTCTACTTAGAGGTCCAATTGGGAGTTAAAATTTTTGTTGGACTTGAAAAAGACTTTGAAAT
>CAIGRL010032254.1:0-14754 GCA_903798325.1 Fraxinus xanthoxyloides
TCTTGTATCTTTGCATTCAATAATCAAATGCTTTTCCAAACCAATTTCTTCTTTCATTTTGAACTGTCCGCCATTGGCTCCACTGCAACAACAAGTCCCCCATTCTATAAACCTGAAAACTCAATCAAGAAATCAAAATGGACGAAAAGAAAGGTGATAATTTTCTTGAAAATAAGTGCTTATAATTATAGTACCTTGAAGGGTCATCCCCTAACTTCCAAATAATACAGTAATCCCATGCCTTGGTTTTTACAAGGGGTCTCAGCCACTCAACTGCCGTCTCTAAAGCTGCCATATATGTTTGAACGCTTCTTTGTTTGTTTATGGGCTTTTCTGTTTTCTGCTCTAAGGGACCATTTTTTGTTGTCACTTCAAAAATCTGTCGATCAGTTTCTATTTTCATCCATCTGTTTGATATATAAAGCATTTATGGAAGACAAGCCTAACAGAAATTGTAAAATGCAGTGTCCTTTTAACCAGAATAATCTGTCAGAAGAATCTGATACTCTTTTCCCGGACCATGGAGAGATTTCCCCTGCCTGCTTAACTCTTTGATCTTAAGAATGCTGATTTTAAGAACAAGTGATCGTCATTCTCCGATATCCTTATTGTCTAACTTGGAGATAATCGGTCTCAAACTGCTGACATCCACGGTAGGAAAAACCACCGCCTCTCAGGCTCGTTCGTTCGATTACTTCATGCGGAACAACCTTTTTATTAGAATGAGGTGATAGATTGTAAAAAGTTATTGGCTAAGAATGATTCAAAAGGTTTAGTGAAGGAGATGGATAACTGCACATGGTGACGATGATTCATTTTCGAAAATGGAAAATCGATATGCCTTGATTAGGAAAAAGATTAACAGGGTTTTCTTGGGATATTTTCTTCTATTTTTACTGTGGAGTGGTGAAAAGTACTGACAGTAAATGCAGGACGTGAAGAGACAGAATATTTGGACAGTCAGTGGTATATCTCTGACTTTTGTCTTTTGTGGTGGTCCCATGATTTTGCCATTAGAATTGGTTTGTACCTTCTACAACTGTTGATTTTTTGAAACATTTTAGGACTTTTTAAGAATTAAGCCTTTGTACTAATTTGATTCCTTAACAAAGACTTAACTATTAAATAGATACTTCTAAAATAATTAACACAATGTATTGGATTGAAATCACGATCTTCATATGGTGACAATGATTCACGATATTCTCTACATCGTTCATATTGTGATACTTAGCGTATTCAGAGTCATTTTATTCAACTTATTTCCCATACGAACAAATTTGTTTCGACCCAAGATAATCAGTCTCCCTCATTGAGGCAGGTTTGATTTACACTTTTTAGCTTATATCCTACGTACTCGAACAAACATTATAGAATCTCGCTTCCTTAGTACCAATACTTAACTAGAAGTTAAGATACCTTGCTTAGATTTTATTTTTTGGCCAACAAGTTTACCAGATCTTAGCTTCACGTAGATGAGTCAGCTAAACATGAGACAAAACAGTAGGATGACTTGCTTATCTTCCTCGACTGGGTTTGTTCTTGAGATTGACTACTTGAATTTATCTCGACTGAGGTTGATTTCAACTAGACTTTAGTTATAGAGACTTTGGATGAAGGATGTCAATCAAGTAAGATTATGTTTGGTCCTAACACAATTTGTAAAATGGCTATCTGTCAAATGATTTTCTTATCGTGCAATACGGTTGAATGATAAGCAATTACACTTTATACAAAGAATAATCTAAAATATACAAGTTGAGCGATTTCACTCTCTCATCAAGATACTTTTATACCCCTAGTGTCGAATGTTTCTAAATATCTCCCATTGATAGAACGAATTTTTGTTCCAAATGACTCAGCATCCGAAATTCATGACCTTCTGAGTTTTAATAGATTGAAGCATATCAAGAAATTACAACCATTAAAATTGGAGATTTAAATTTCAAGGTCGTGTCACCAGATTTGATAGATAAAACTTGAGTTTGTGTGACCTCCCTACTAACAAGTTTTAAGTCCATCGTTCTGCGATAGCTAAGGTTAATTGAGTAGCAACGACGTCAAATTTGATCACTCATCTCCCATACAAGTGTTGCAATGGTTGTTGTGTCAAGAGACATTCTCTCCTATATTTTCTAAACATTTTTAAGAACTTTAAGGGACACGTAATCGTTGGTAGAGTAATTGAAAAATGTTTTGCTCATATTTCAGATCATCAAAGCACATAAGCGCACATTCCAATGACCCCATTTTTTTCAAGGTATCAACCGGAAAATTGCGTTTTTCTTTTTCATATTTGAACAATTTTGACATAATTTATTACAATTCAAACGAATTTGTAAATAAAATTATTGCAATAATATAGCAAAATAAATAAATAAAAGAGAAAATTTCATCCGGGTTCCTAACTTTTTCGAAAAATACAAATGGTCCCGAACCTTTAATTATTTTATCTTTGTTCATTAATTAAAATTTTTGTTGTCCCCGCGTTACCAAATGCTTCACAAACGCCTTTTCTGCACTAAAATTTTACAGACCGCCGTCCACCACCACCGCGGCCGCGGCCACCAGAACCAGGGGCGGATAAAGCAAGTAACGAAATCTAATTTCTCAGAGGCTTTTGGAGAAATAAAGACTCACATATCCAACTCCGATTTCATAGCCGTCTCGTTGCAGCAAACCGGTGCATACTCCGCTCCATGGCAAAGGGTTCTCCCCATCGACACCGAAGAGACAGCATATCTCAAAGCCAAACGCGCCGCCGAGCGGTTTCAGGTTCTTCAGTTCGCAGTCTGCCCTTTCTCTGTCAAAGCTTCCAAGCTCATAGCTCACCCGTAAATTTTTTTCCCCAAATCTTTCATTAGCTGTGCCCTATATCTTATACCTATTGCACTTTTGAGTGACTGCTAATAGAATTGAAAGCTGTGAATTGAATGATTTGGATACGTCATAAGAATTTGTTAGTGTAATTTGGCCTTTTTTTTTAACTGTTGCTTGACGTGGCAGGAATGTTTTTCTTAATGCTGAGAATCACATTTATAATTAATGTTATCGTAATTGTTATCATTGTTACTAGAAGGATGGGATTTGAAGGCTGCGAAGCTTTTGATTTTAGTAACATTTTACCGTCCCCAAATCCTTAGAGATATAGCAGATTTGGCAAAGAAATATTTGCAAAAGGCACGAAGAGAAAATAACTTGTATGTTTGTGAGGCATCAACAGTTCTTTTATTTTAGGAGGTCTTAGTTCAGGAAAATGCAGGAGAATGATCTATTGATATGTACCTATAATTCCTAATGGCTAGAATGATAACCTACGAGAAATAAAATAAATGGGCTTGAAAAGAGGTTTCTATAGCAAGAAGAAGCAAGTTGATGTGGAGCATCACTTGAACATGAGGCTGGACGTATTTCGTAAGGATACTTCGAAGTGAAAGCCCAAAGGTATAGTTGCTTTGAGTGGATTCTTGGGTTTGATCGTGGGTGAGAAAGGGCTTATTGCGCTGTCCCACTAGCTATAGCTTTTGTTAAAGTAGTAGCATCTCCGTACATCACAAGTCAACTTTTGGGGCGTATAGTTCATAGTGTCAACACCATCTGCTGAGCTCTATGCTCAAGGTCTTGTGAAGGCATTTCATACCAATTCCTTAATTCGGTATTTAATCTCAATGAGATTAGTGGAACTTTAGTGTTGAAATCTACTTAAAAGGAAAAAAATAGTGTTAGAAAATATTTAAAAAGCATAAGAAGATGAGAAGAAAATTAAGTAGAAGGGGACAAGAACCAGACAAACAGTTGAATTACTGAACTAGTTAAACCCAATACGACTCCATTTGATAAGACTTAGTATTATTTAGACAATTCCATTTCTTTCTTTTTATTTTTTATTTTTTATTATATAACCGTGGACGTCCGAGCCAGCTTGTGCGCACCTCAACTAATCTTACGGGACTCTGAAGTTTACGGTCGGGTACTCACCTAAGTGGCCTTGAGGTGACTCGAACTGGTGACCATTGGGGAGCAAATCCAACGTCTGACCAATTGAGGGTTAGAAAATTCCATTTCATAGGGGAATTTTCATCAATGACAATCTTCTTTCTATGGTTGCAGGTATAACTTCCATTTGTTTCCAAGGGATGAGTTGAAAATTGCGATGCCTTCTTACAGCTTTTCATGCCAACCGTCATATTTGACCTCTATGGCTCGAGAAGGTTTTGATTTTAATGCCTGCATATATGATGGTATGTGACATCAATTCTGTGCCTGTGGAATTCGGATATTGTTGAATATGTGTCCTTGTATCTTTTCTGAAGCTTTTGAAACCTTACGAGGAAGAAATATTTAGACAATTAAATTAAGGAATTCTCATATTTTTTTTAGTTCTTCATGGAGCCAGAAGAGTAGTTCTCAGCATTTAGGCAGGCTAAATTGAGTGTTGAGGCGATATCTCCATCAAGTGAGGCATAAGCCTCAGTGCAATTTAAGGTATAACATTCAATGTAACTAATAACGTAATTTAAAAAATCGCAAAAACAAAATATTTATTCTTATAATAAACCATAAAAAAATTATAATATAACATTTCACCAAAACTAAAAGTCTAGTTACAACTTGGAACTTAAAATGGATAAATGAAGTTGCAAATAATAGGTTGATAAAGTGGTGATCATATTATAGCTGAGCTGATGCTGCACATATTTTTAATTATGTCTTTACAATAACTAGCATGTAAGTAATTATCAGCGGCACACTTGTATGCAGACTCATGCTTAATTTGCTATTCTAAACCTCTAAGCTAGTCTCTTGATTTCCTTTATTGTTTGTGTTTCCATTTTTTCTTCCTGTTTTGCATTTTTTCCCTGGGAGTGGGGATAGGTGGGAAGAAAGTCGGGGAGGGAGTGTTATAATTGACATGTTGCTGTCTGATTCTGTGGAAAGGTTCTGGTACAATAAGTAAGCATTTCCATCATTTCCTGCCAACATTTACTTCTGTCCAAAATCTGGAGTTTCTTTTTTTGGACAGGTATATCATACTTGTCCAGAGCACAAGAACTGGCTGCAGCAGATCGAATTGGACATTCATCACCCAGTAGCTTTGTGGTGCCATCTTCATCAGCCAATTCAGTTGCTGATTCTGTTTTTAGAGAAAGCACAAAATCTCGAGTTAGACATTGGATAAATGCTTGTAAAGATTCAGACAAGAAGACAGAGGGTTAGTAAAGTGTTAATTTAATTTATGTTGTACCTACTGTTTTTTTTTTCCTTTTATATTCTAATATATTCTTCTGCATTTGCAGACGTTTTGGTCAGTATGTTGAGAAATCTTGTCTCAGGAAGTGAAGTTTACGGCTCTAGACCGTGCTTAATTATAACTGTCTGCAGTGAACGTCAAGTGCAACTTGTATTAGAAGTGAGCTAATTTATCATGTACTTACTACAATATGATTAAGTTTGATGTATGTCCTGATATATTTTTAAGTATTTGAATTGGGCTGCAGATGTTGAAGGAGTTTATTGATGTTGTACCTATATTAGTTCCTGCAAGAGGAGGAGGAATACAGGCTGTTCGAGTTATTTTGACAAGTTCAGAAGAAGACAAGAACCTTCTCGAGGTATCAAGGAATTCATTTTTCTCAAATATGATTTTTATGATTGTCTTATGATTAACCCGGTCTATTTAACATTTTTTGTTTTCTCAAACTACAGAAGGAACTTCAGGATATGGAAGAGGAGCGTAATAAACGTGTTCGTGGCTTTCGAGAAGTGATAGACTTTATTTCCACTTCTCAGAAACCTGTCGTTGCTCACAATTCACTCAATGGTCTCTCTCTCTTTATGAAACTAATTATATCAGAGATTAATCCTGCCAAACTTGCTTTACTGATAAACTCATTACACTTTATTCATGCAGATTTTACATTTATATATTCGAAGTTCCTGGATCTGCTTCCTTCAACAGTCAATGAATTCAGAAGTTCCTTGCTATTGGTCTTTCCTCGTATAATTGATGTTAACCATCTTATGAAGGAAATTGACCCTCTTGAAAAAGCCAATAATCTACCCGCGTCCATTTCCTATTTGAGGAGGAAGTTCTTTGCGCCAATAGATATGGAAGTTTCTCACCAAGGCAAGTACTTATGTTTATCTCATAATTTACCAACTATATATATATGTATATATATGCTTTGCCTTGTAAGCGTATTTACCCTTATTCCGCTTGTGCTTTATTTCTAAATATGGAATAAATATTTAGAAAGAGAATCGTTGCTTCTTTCAGATATCTTCTCTGACAATTATGCTTATAGATTTCACGCATGGTAAATCAAGCTAATAATTTAAATGCTTTTTATTCTTCATAACTTGTAACTAACTGGTGATAATTTCTTAACATCAGCTGAGGCAGACAAAGTCCAGAGTCATGGCCATAATGTTCTGCGAATAAGTGAGTTGTTTGCTAAGTTGTGCTCTGTATTAAAAATCAATCCTGAAACTTTTGAAGATGACTACGGCCATTTGTCATCTGCCCTTCAATGCCATGCCAATACATTTAACCCTTCCTCGACCAGTTCTGACGATCCCATTGATGAAGATGTTAGAATTTGGAATAAAAATAGTAGAAGGATTAGCATCGACAATTTGGTTTTCTTATGGGGGTTAGAAAGTGGGATTTCTGCCGGAACGCTGAAAGCCCTTCTTCATGTTTCACATGAAGTGTTTTCCAAAGAATTTGATGTTCAAATGGTGGATAAGAATTGTGCAGTAGTTGTTTTCTGGACTCCCGGGGTTTCAGAACATTTTCTGAGGATAATGGATTCTGGAGAAATCTTCAGTGAATCTCTGAAAGATATGATCTCAAAAGGATTAGCAGCAGCAAGTTACAAGACGTACAAATGCGTCTGTAAATTAGGTTTATGGGAAGTAGATGCATTAGACAAAGCCTTGGAAGAAACTGAGAGACTTTCGGAAGCCAAGTCGGAGGAAGATCTATCAGTAATCAACTGGAACAATGACGAAATGATTAATTTAGACGACCTTTAACATCCTCTTTTATTAATGTATCCCAGAGATTGGCTGTGATAGCTATTCATTCTGTGAACTGTCGTGAGGTTGAGAAGCTGCAGGTTTGGATTGAGGGTTTGAGAGGCATATTGGAGGGCGGATGACCACGGAGCATAGCCCCAGAAACATCATCAAATCCCATCGATGCTGGGATGGATTGATTGGTAAACAAAATTAAATAATCTACTTTATTTATTAGTAGGAACAAATTTTAAATGAGGTCAAGTATATGGTTACAATGTTGATGAGCATGTATCAGTTGAACGAAAGTCGGTCATATTCAATTTGTTCATGCATCGATATATTCTACTCAAGTTGAGCCTAATCCCATTTCAAACTAAGACGACTTGAATTTATGAGAAGAAATATAATAGTGATGTCATTGCATTTTACCTTAGTGAATTATATAACGTGTTTGCACATAAGGGAATCGAACTATGTTCTATTATGGATAAATAGGAATCTGTGATCAATCGCCGGTTAGGGATTCCTCTTCTTGTGATCCCATATTTGATTTACCAGGATATGAAAGTTCATATTCAATGTTGGCAGGTCCTTGTCTATTCTAAAATTTGGATCTCTGTTTCTCTTTCTGATCTTTTCCTCCACTTCTTGAAGTTCAGCAGTAAACTTCTCGAAGCTCTGGTGAATCCTTTGATCAACTATCCACTTTGGTGATAGCTCTTGATCTAATTTTGATTCATCAGACACATGCCTCGACAGAACCTCTACCAAGGCTAGGCTAAGAGTCATCTCAGACCTTGTAGTTGTAGGTAAGACATTGAGATAAAACTTGTTGGGATTCCAAGCAGGTGTGACTTTTCAACTGGAATAAACTTTCTACATGACGTTGAGCGATTTGCTGGATACTGGGTGTACACACTGTCAAAAACCAACAGCAGCATGAATGGCTGAAACAATCCACATTAGAGCAGTTAAACCTGTTTTAGGTCTCCGAGAGTTAAGAGTACCACCATATTTCATTGCATTTATTAGGATTTCTGACCGCCATTTGTGAATCTCATGGTCAGAACTAACAGAAGCAATCATCTTTGTAGAAATATGAACAGAATTTTGTCATCAAATTCTTGATTGTGGTCCATATATCCAGTCCAACTGCACCATATGGATAGTCCTAAAAAAGAAGTTAAAAAACTTTTGGCTGATTTTCATTGTGAATGGCCATTTCTCTGCATTAATGTTTCACTGTATTATGTACTAAGCCCTAATACCCACTGTCAAGACCAATAATAAACAAAAAATCGCTATGAAAACAAGAAAAGGATGCACAAGACCAACTTTTGCGCAAGTATTTTTATAGGCCGAACCTAATATTTATGGGCCGGGCCTGTATTACATTCTTAAAGCTTTTAGCCAATCCTAGAAGGGAAAATTAGGCCCAATACTGCAAAAAGGTTTGAAAATTGACTAATACAATCAAAACTAATTCTTACGGCCCATAAGTTCTTCATCCCGTAATTCATACGGCGAAAACCTCCAAAATCCTCAAAATTCCATATTCCCCCAACTTCATCACCGGCCACCCACACTGCCATTTGCAACCACTCCACCTGCCTTGCCAACCACCTTTAAAACAAGTAAGCAACCCATCATTGGACCAACGCCTGCCCTTCTTTCTGGATGCGACTCTTTTTCAATTTCTAGCTTTTCTGTGATTTTTAGAAATGTTTCAATTCTAGGTTCTGATTATTACTACAAACATGGTCCTTTCAATCTTGGCTGTAGATTGTCCGGTTAAGAAAGTGACTGGCCTAGATGCTTATGTTTGACGCATTGGCTGAAATAGCTGAGTTTGCGAGGACGTGGGTGCCATTTTTCCAAAATAATGCATTGATCCTCGGGCTCCGAAGTTCTACTTCTCTAAGAAAATTGACCACTTAAAAGATAAGGTACATCATACTTTTGTGAAGGATCGTAGGGCCATGAAGGTAAATTAGATGAATTCCTTTCTTCTGCTATATTTGGTGAATTTAGTGGAATTAAATTCATTCTAGCACAATGTTTATGCATTGCGGAGAGTATACGAAGAGTTCAAAGTAAGAATTAATGCTTTGGTGGCTGAAGCACAAAAGACACTAGAAGAAGTTCCAATTCTGGCATAGTTTTCTTAGCTTTTGGTGGGTATTAGAAAAAGGAAGCAAAAATGATTTCAAAGCCTTGTGTATTGGGGTGGTGGCGGAGAAGGGGGAGTGGTAGAAGTTGTATTAAATGGTATAATATAAGGTTTTGAGTCTTTTGACTAGTGTTTAGGCTTTGGTCTGCTGTAGTAATAGCGGTGGCGACGAAAAAAGTTGTGCCGTCAATTGAGTTGGTAGATGACGGTGGTGATGAATTGATTTAAAAATACTTAACGTTTTGATTGTGTTTTATCGGTGAACTGACTTAAAGATGATTGAGGGTGAACAGAGAAAAAGAAGGGATGTGATTGTGTCACTTTTTTTTAGACACTTTATTGAACCGATTCCAACATTTTAATTGATATTTTGTTATTTTTTTTTTAATTTTTGTCACTTTTTAAATATTTATCAATTCTTTTTAACTTTGGTTACTTTTTTAAGTGTTTCACCTTTTTTTTTTAATTTATATCACTTTTTAATGTTTTTGTCACTTCCTTGAAATTTATGTCACTTTTTTAATATTTGTTATTTTATTGTCACTTTCTTGAAATTTATGTCACTTTTTAATAAAAAATAACACATCACTTTAAAAAGTGACCTTGTATAACATTTTTTTTATTTAAAAAAAGTGACATTGAACCACTTTTTTTAATTGATAAATAATCATAGTATTTTTTATATGATTTTTCAAAATACCCTTAATTTTAAGGATATTTTTGTAAGTTGTCAATCCTATAAATATTGACCACCTAGAAAAATGTTATTGCCATTTGTCGAAAGGCAAAAAATATGTGGGATTGATTATCTTACAAACCTTAATAGAAAATTATTGGTTTTTTAATACCTTGTTGCATTTTTTTTCTCAAGCATAATTTAGGATTTGTTTGATAATTTTGCTTTTACTTCTGGAATTTCTTGAGAAATCCACTTTAAGCGAGCTTTCTTTTGAAGCCTTTCTAATCAATCAAAGCGCTTTCAAAAAATTATTAAATCTATTCAAAAATCAATTTTTGAATCTCATAACCATCTTTTGACTTTTCAAAAGTCTTGCCTAACGAATTGTTAATAACCTTGAGCTAGTCTTGAACTTATTACCTATATCTAGAATTGGCTAATTTAGAACTTTGCAATGACTAATTTAATGTTAGAAATAAATCGAGTTAGTATTATTAGAATCGATTTCTCTAATAATAGGAGTTCAATGTCACAAATGTGACATGATAGAGAAATGTAAATTATATCTTCAGTCTAGTGTTTAAACATACTATAGGAGCTATGAATGATAAATTTCAAAATTTATCGAGCTCTTTAGAATCAAAAGACCCACCTTTCAATTTGTTGGAATAAGCTTTTGTTTGTTGTGGTGTAAGAATCATAATTTCCTACAAAAAGCTCAAGCATACTTTAATTTCTCAGGTACTAGCTGAGACTAAACTAAAATGTTTCTCATATTCCACAAAGGTACTAATTTCAAATATAAATTACACAAGCGTGTCATCAAGGACATGTTAGGTGAAGTGAACAATAACAATTATAAAGAATAAAACGATGTTAAAATTTTATATGTTAGTAGTATCAAATTGCGCGTGCTGCTGCATATTTGAAGCAAAAATTGTATGAACTGCTTTACAGCCTTGAAACAAGTATATCCTGAGTCTTAGCACAATCACATACACCACTGAAAGCACAAGAACAAAGTTCATCAACAACTCTTGATCATTATGAGAAGGAACACATAAAATATGAAGGCGTCAACAGTGACGGACCCAACACCCGGCGAGCTCCGACGACCGTGCGTACTGGATCCGCCGGGAACAAATTTTTTTTGTTGACAATGAATGAACTTAGATTATATTTCTGGTAATCTGTTTTGTTTCCAACATTTCTGGTAGCTTGGCTGGTTAGAGCTCTTATAAATATATATGAAGTCTTGGTTTTGAATTCTTTTTTCACCACTTTGCAAAAGATTTTTAATTCAATTATTTGTACCAAAATTAAATGGGTAGTAAGGGGAGATTTGAAATCGAGATCACTCCTTTGGATATTGAAAGTGAGACCATTGGGACACTCATTGAATTTGTTATTAAATTTACCAAAAAAATATATGTTACAATTTAATGGGTTTAATGCAATTCTAGAAATTTGAACCCATGCTCTTCCTTTAAATTGTATAAAACTTGACCACAATATCATTTGGTGAATATTACTAATTTTTACAACAAAATTATATATGTTCAGTTTGAGTAAAATAATTGTTATATTTAAATTTTAGACCTTATTGGATTTTTTTTTTCAAAATACATTTTCTTTCTTCTTTTAATCGCACATTTTTCAATAAGATAATATTATTTTTAAATTCAAAACTTTTTCTTATTTTTAAGCACATATTCTTCATTAAATCACTATTTCAAAATGTAATATTTTATTGTTGACAACGGTCGACAATCCACGTCCGCCTGTGCTGACTCAAAATCCTGTGTCCTTCACTAGACGTCAAGCATTGCATGAAATTCATTTATTGGTCCTCCTTCTACTAACATAAGTTTTTAGACGAAATGATTCAACATAATATGAACAGCTAAAGGTCCCAAGATTAAGCCAAGACACCCATTTATGCGAAATAAAAACTCATCAAGCGTCTAGAAATAACCATCTCCAAGGGCTTGATTCATCATCTTCACTTTCAAAGAACATAATAGAGCCCCTGTTTGACATCCATTATTTTCAATTTTTTTTTCTCTACATGCTTATTTTCAACCATACATTTACACAATAAAATATACAGCACATAAACCTAAAACTTTTTCCTACTTTTTAACTACACATTCTTCTAATAATGACCATTCAAAACTCTTTTTTCACAAAACAATAGTTATCAAACATGGGCTAGATAAGTTGGTAATTATGTAGAAGAACAAGGAGTGCACAACAAAAGGTATTTCTATACTAACCAAAAACTAAACCAAATTTCATTTGTTGTATTCTACAAAGGTGAGAAATTTCTTCAGATTAAATCAAATCCAGGTGATAACCATCTCAATTCATATACCTTAATATCCAAAACCACATTACTTATTTCAGAAATACTAAGCTCGTTTCAACTTTCATCCTACACAGAGAGGCAAATACAATGATCAAAGCACATGCACTTGCATGCTAAACGATAAGCGAAAAGTATCAAACACGAACATCACATCCCAGAAATATCCTTAAGACCACTCAGCCCAGAACACTATTAAATCAAAGGTAAATTAACAAATCACGCCATTCTTAAAAACCATTCTTAATTTAGGATACCAAGATCAAGATAGTATCTATATTCAAGCATGTTTGAGGTAGTTATTCTGAGTACACCATTCCATTCGACAATATTAGCAATGTGGTACATAGTTTTCATTTCACAAGCTTGGAATTAGAAAATACTAGGTAATATCGCATTTAGTAGGTTACTTCCATAAGCTAAAAGACAAGTAAATATCTCAGTTTCGAGGCTCAAATTATGTACATCTATTGGATTAATCCATATACGCGTAACTACATTCAAAGTTTTTCAGGGCATTAACATTATTGAGGTAATGATTCATCAAACTTGAACTGAAATAACCATATGATCATCAACTCGAATTTACACACCGATGCAGCAATTAAACCAAAACTTTCTCTAGCTAATCATACAAAGAACATCAAATCCTCCAAGTTAACATCATTCAAATCTCTGCACATTCTAACAATGCAGACTTAGATAATTTCCAACTATTTGATTCAATGAAAAAAGGAATAAACAGCAGTGGAAATATAAACAGCAAGAGCAGAGGTCATCAGAACGACCAGTGCCACCACAGAGTGCACGGCCGACTTACTCCCACAAGACAACATCCCCAATCTAATCTGGATCACATTTACCATTGACAGCATCAGAAACAAGCACCCCATCACAGAACCAACGGCGGAGGCCAACATCCCAAACCTCAACACTTTCAAATTTAT
Source organism: Fraxinus xanthoxyloides (assembly GCA_903798325.1). Classification (NCBI taxonomy): domain Eukaryota; kingdom Viridiplantae; phylum Streptophyta; class Magnoliopsida; order Lamiales; family Oleaceae; genus Fraxinus; species Fraxinus xanthoxyloides. The sequence continues at coordinate 13,185 of CAIGRL010032254.1, forward strand.
ATGGGCCCTGAAGATCTCATCCACATCCTTACTATTTAACAAATTAATGGCCAATTTAAGGCCTTGGGCCACTAGAGAGGAAAACATAAAGAAGCTGAAAGACACGACCTCGAAAACCAGGAGTTTCTCAGCCACATCGATGCCGGCATCGCAGGCAGATGGGTTTTCGAGGCTGTGCTGACCCGGAGTCGTCAAGGAGAGACCCACAAAGACTGCTATTGTAAAGAGGGAATTAGCATTTACCAGGCCGTCTAGGGCGGAGACGTGGACGCTGGTGGTTGTGGTTGATTCTCTTGGGTAAGATTCAGATCTGCAAAAGTCAAGACAAGAAAAATCCCATCAAAAAATCTTGAATACATTCATGAATAATATACACAATAATATGGGGGACTTACTGAGACATGATTAGGTTTTTTGGTGTAAAATGTGATTTATAGCTTGAAATTTTGCTGATTCTTGGAGGTTTATTTCTCCATTTCCTAGTGTACAAGGGAAAGTAAGAGAAAGAAAGAGGCTGAAGAAAGCCACGTTTTGACGTCTGAATTCAAAAGATTCTACTCGATGGAGTCAATGAATCAATCTGCATTATTATGGGTACTTATATGCAATGAAAAATTGCACCATACGTATCCAAATTATGATGTAACTAGCAAGTTGGTCTCCTATTTCATTTTAGTTGTCGACCTTTAATATTTGTGTACAAGTAGTTCTAGTTGACGATTGTGAACAATTTTCTGTTAAAAAGTCACGCCCCTCATTTCAAATCTGATTCTTATTGGAATGAAACATACATCTATGATGTTAAGGGAAAGATGTGACAACGAATGATGAGACTGAGGTGGTGGGTGAGTCGATGAGAATTATAACACTGTTAAGAGTGAAAATCGATAGTGGGAGGTATCATTGGTTGTGAGGGTTCAATGATGGCAGCGGGGCTATGGGTTTGTTCGTGGCGGTGTTTAGAAGATTGAGAGTGAATTGTGAAATGTAAGATAAGTAATAAAATTAGATTTTGGATTATAATTAAGGTTACCCAGTGTAATTTCCTCTATTTATAATCATTGATTAAGGACAAAAAAACTGACATGAATAGCACCGGAAATAGTTCTATAACAATGCTGTAATACTCATTTGTGAACTTTCAGTTGGAACGCTAACTTTTGTGTGCGCCACAAACAAACATGAATATTACTATTTTGTGGACTTTGATTGATAAAGATGCATTTTTATTTTTTTGTTACAACAGCGTACATGTTTTAATTAGTATAGCTAGTCTATAATTAACACGCATGTACGCACGACTCTCGCACAAGACAATTTTTTATGTGTCAAATTAAATGTCATATCGATGCACTCACTCTATTTCTACCATTTTAAATTTCAAATGAGACGACTGAACCGCATATTCAGGGACACACACACATACATTCAGTATCACACACATAATTTGAGAAAGGATGATGTTGCAAAAAGACACATTCACGTCTGAATTAATTAATTCAACTGGCACTAATTCATCGATTTTACCTTTTATAAGATTTTGTTTAAGGAGAGTTTGCCTGAAATTTAG
>CAIGRL010032299.1:0-11424 GCA_903798325.1 Fraxinus xanthoxyloides
TTGGACCAAAGTTTTTTTTAAAAAAATTATTTTTATAAGAGCTATAAATTATTCATTAGTTAAAAACAAGTTATTGTGCACAAGTAATATTAAAGTACTTGGTTAAGTGGTGAGGAACTCTTTATTTTTCTTATAGGTCCAAGGTTCAATTCCCTTGAATCCAAAAATTTTGTAAAAGAATTTCAAAAATTCAATCAAACCGGTCAGTCGGGTCGAGTCGGGCCGGGTCAATCACCGGTTAACTCGGTCAAAGCCCGATTTTGACCGAGTCAAGTGCATTGTTATCAATTTAATCTACCCAGCCCGGTAAGGGGGTTCGGGCCGCCGATTTTCCAGCCCTACTGGTTGGGCCAAGCCGATTTTTATAACCATGGTATTAAGAGACTCACAATAGGCAGAACACTTCATATTTAATACATGGACAATAGATATTAGGAATAATATGCATAGCATGTGTAATCATGTGAAATAATCACGTTATTAAATGCATGTTTTTCATATGAATTCAGTCTACAAATAGGATCGGGTCGTGTTAAGCATATGTTTGACATTTGTTGGAAAATGATATTAAATGAAATTGGATTATTGATTGTCATTAACATTGCGAAATTAAGACTATTTTTTATGTGTCGAGAATTGGAAATAACACTAATAGAGGGATTTACAAATTCAATAAATTCATCACATATTTGCTAAAAACTGCTCTTAATTTCTTTTTTAGTTAAAATTAGATTAGAAAATAACAACACATCTCTTTTGATGTTACATTTTATCGAATGTGATAATAACTAGTAGATCAAAATTAAACATTATTCCTCGTGGAACGATAACGCTAAACTCACTTTATTTATTACTTGTTAACGATTTCATACGCTTGCGAAATTTCACCGAACACCGAGCATGCATTTTCTTGGCCAATTGTATGCCAGCTAAGAAGGGTTCATATTCGATCTCATTATTAGTTGCCTTAAATGTGAACCATAATGCACAGTTCATATTGTGTCCCTTCGAGCTACTCAGAATTATGACTGCTTCGACTCCAATTTCTCCTAACAATCATCCACGAATACTTCCACATTTTCTACTCAGGCTCAACCTCGTAAATAAGAATTTATTATAGCTCTGCAATGAAATTCACTAACACTTGTGATTTTAGTACAAATCGCCCCTTATAGCTTATTTTGATTGTCCCAGTTCTCTTGCCCATTTCATCAATCTTCCGATGCATCAGGTTTCTGTAATACTTGTTTGAGGGAAAAATTAGATAGCACTTCGATATTGTGACCGTGGAAATAAGGTCCTAAGTTTTGGCAGGTTTGTAACCAAGTAACCCCATTTCATCAAGTGGATCCAATACATACTTTCGTTGACTAACAAATATCCCTGCTTTTGATCTAGCAAACTCCACACCAAGGAAATACTTCAATGGACCCAAGTCTTTGATCTCAAAATCATCAATAAGTTTTTCTGTAGTCTCAACAACTCACCTGTCAAGATAATGTCATCTACATATACGATTAAGTTAACAACTTTACCGTCCCTTCGAGAGCTTGTAGAACATAGTGTGATTAGCCTGACTTTGTGAGCAACCATGACTTTTCACCGATGTCCCAAAGCATTCAAACCAAGTTTTAGGAGATTTTTAAGACCATAATATGTAACATTTTCTTGGCCGAACTTTGCTTCAAAACCTGGTGGTAGGCACATGACCACCTCTTTCTCCAAATCTCCATTTAAGAATGCATTTTTTACATCTAACTAGTGTAAAGGCCACTTGGAGTTCATTGCTAAGGATAGTAAGACTCGGATTAAGTTTATCTTGGCTACATGGGCCAAATTTTTCTTGGTAATATATTCCATGTGTCTGTGTGAGTTCTTTTACCACAAGTCTAGCTTTGTATCTTTCTATACTACCATTTGCTTTAGACTTAACTGTGTACGCCCATTTACATTTCACAGTCTTCTTATCTCTCAGCAAATCTTAGAAGACTGGGTCATCTTTTTCCACAAGTCTCAGCATGCATCTCTTCTACCACTTCCAACTTCCAATTTGGATCATCTAGTGCCTCTTTAATGTCTCTTAGAACAAACAAGCAAGTAATCTTAGAGGTAAGAGCTCTATGGCTATTGGAAAGTTTTGTATAAGTTAGGAATTTTGTGACTGGATGGTTGGTGCATGTTCTAACTCTTTTCCTAACTGCTACATGGAGATCAAGATCAGATCGTACACTATTAAATGGTACAGAAAAAGCGATGATAGGATTACCTAGACCATTGTTCGATGATTCTGACTGGTCTTGTACTAGCATGATAGGTGAATTATTATTCTTTGTTCCTCTTTGAGTATAAACCCGTAACTCAGTCTTTAATTGTGATATTTCTCCCCCTATCCTTGATGTTTCTCTATTTGGAAACTGAGAACAAAAGTCTTTTTTTTAAAACCTTGAACAAATATTTCTAGTTGAGAAACAATAAGGATAAGAGAGTTTAAATCTGTAGTAGGTAGTAGATCGCCAATAATCCACGAATTTTCTTCTACTATTCCTATCTCCCCATAAAGGGAATTTTGGTAAAATATGGTTGATTTTCCACGTAAAGAGACATCTATGCCGACATGCAATCTTTTTTGTTGTAGAATTGTGATAAGTGCGTTTTACACACTTATTTAGGCCACAAAACATGGATAATTGTTGGCAAATATATTAGAATATGGCTTAATTCTATATAAATTATGTTTTGTAGGATAACATTAATGAACATGGTGGGACTGAGGAAAAAGAAGTGGAAAGATTTCTAAAATGAAAGAAAAAGATGAGCCGGAAGAAGAAATGAAGATGTGAAAAGAATCGAACAAATTTAGCAAACGAATGAAGTATTGGAAGTAGAAGAAATGGGAAAAGAGATCAAGAAACAATTCAAGAAACGAGAAAACGGAGTTCGGGGACCAAAACGAAAAAGATGGAAGTTTGGTTGAACTATGCGGTCACATAGTTCTTCTTACATGCGGTCGCATATAGTGCTTCAGAGAATTTTAGGGAGAATTTAACCGATCTATGTGGTCGCATATGAGTGTACTATGCGGTCGCATAGTACATTGACAAAGGAAAAACTCTGGTTTCCTTATTTTAGTAAAACTCTTATGGAAACAAATTTTATGGAGTCATAGGAAAACATATTTTTAAGAGTTTATGGAGTATGGAAGGAAGCAAGAACACGAAGAACAATTCCAAGAACACGAAGATTCAATTCAAGATTTATTTTGGTGATGTCGATTTTTCAATGTTTTTTATTGACTTTTTTTCCTCATAACATGTTATGCTAGTTTTCTTTGTGCTAGGAGAACGATGAACCATTTAATATGAGTTTTAATCTTCATTTTTATATGTTTGACATTAAAAACACATATTTGAATATTGAATGATTTATATGATTTTCTTTTCTCCACAATTATTGTGCATGGTAGTTGTGTGAATTTGGTGGCTTATTTTATGCATTTGAAAGAAGGAAAATAGGTTCGACATATATAAATTATCATAGGGTCCGATATGGGATAGAAATATATTGTACTGCTTTATGTGAATTTTTAAGTATTTATAAAAATTTATGTACTTTTATATGTTCGCATCCATCATAAAAATATTGTTGGGTCATATATAAAAATAGGTTTAATATTACTCCAGAGAGATTATTAAATAAAATAGGAACATTGATTTGTCAAATTCAATCATGTTGTCAACGTGTAAAACTAGGGTTAAAACTGACATTGCATGGGAATTCGGGATCCTAATATGTTTGTCATTTATTAAAACACATTAACTTGTGTTCAACATCATTTGCATTTAATTTAGTTAATTTACTAATAATTGCATAAGTAAATTAATTTAGATATAATTTAGTCATAAACAAATCATATTATTCTTGTTTCGGTTAAGGTCACCATATTAAAATTGAACTACATCAATATCTATGGGATGATACTTGGACTCAACTCCACTTTTTTACTTGTTAATGAACTGTACATTTGTGTTAATTTTAATTCGAAACATATTTTCGTAAACAAGTTTTTATCGTCGTTGCTGGAGATCGAACAACCCAGGTTTCATTTTATTTACCTCGACACTAATTTGAACATTTTTATTTATTCAAGTCCTTCCATTTCAGTTTATCTGAGTGCTACTATTGTTTTTCTTTCAGTTCTTGTATGCGAAGGTCGCTTGACAGTAAAATTGATTCCATTCTAGAAATCGAACGCACCTTTCATCATATACAAAGGAAAGCAAAAACAACACAACAAAAAAACCAAAATAGCAAGTAAAAATGGCTAATGAGCAAAAAAAAAAAATCAAGTAGTTTAGGTCAGTGAAGATGAAGCTATTGATGAGGGAAACATGTTTGTTGAAGATTTCATAACACCACAGATTATTCAGATTATGAAGGAAACATGTTTGGCTACCCTTTATTTTGACAGCCTAATTTCCAGCTAAAGACCAACGTTGTACATCTATTCCAGAATGGACATCAATTTTATGGTAGAGCTTAAGAAAATCCACATACGCACGTCTCTCGATTTTTGGAGATATGTTATCATTTTCGATATCAGGGTATTTCAGATGATGCTACTAAACTGAGGCTGTTTCCACACACTTTGCATGACAACGCACTTGAGTGGTTAGATTCTTATCCCATCGCCAGTATCAGTACGTGGAATGACCTAGCATAAAAGCTCTACACAAAATTATTCACATCGGCCAAGATAGCAAAGTTGAAGCATGATATATCTATCGTCCATCAAAATGAATCAGAATCTTTTGATGAGGCTTGAAACATGTTCAAGAACATGCTTCGAAAGTGTCATCATCACGGTATTAGCAGAGGACTTCAGGTCCAATATTTCTATGTGGGATTATTTTTATCTTTCAAAAGTATGTGAATTTTTAGTCTATCGGCTCTTTATCTAGAAAAACAATTGATGAAGCTTTGAAATTATTCGAGACAAAGGCTATTACTTCAGCCATGTGGGCTTTTGAGCGAGTTGTTCAAAAGAAAGTGTCGGTGCATATGAAACGGATGCTTACTCAGCTTTATTTACGAAAATAGATTCGTTATTTCATAAGGTGCAGAGCATATCACAGATAGCCAATGCAGCACAAGCAAAGAAGTCAAGTTGTGAAGAGTGTGGGACAGCTCATAATACAACATATTATCCTATTTTAGAACAAGAAATTGAACAAGTGGATTTTACACAATAGGGACAACGTCTACATAATAATCCACATTCAGATACTTACAACTCAGGGTGGAAGACGCATCCAAATTTCTCTTGGACTAATCAGAATCAGAATAGGCAGCATGATCAGTTTTAACAGCAAGAGAAGAAGTTTCAGTTAGAAGAAATGTTCGGGGAAATTTATAGAAAAAAACAAATCAATACATAGAAGCTAATAATCAGTTCATGAGGAAGACTGAAACAACTCTCCAAGATCAGAGTGCTGCTATTACAAACTTTGAGACTTAAGTGGCCAGATGACATTTTCTATAGCTGGCAGAGCGCCAGGTTCATTACCTAGTAAAACAGAAATCAACCCCAAGGAACATGCCAAAGTAATAAAAATCAGAAGTGAGGTACAATTATCGAAAATACATGTCAAGAGGCTAGATGCAAGTAAGGAAACAATGCATTTTTTAGATGAGGAGCATGTAGAACAGACTAAATAGACAACTAAAGCATCTACTAAGGAGAGTTTAGATACACTTTGGGTTAAGGTAAACGCTCCTATCAATCTTTACAATCACCTATTCCATTTCCATAGACGTTGAAAAAGCACAAATAGGATCAACAATACAAAAAATTTCTTGAGGTCTTTAAGAAACTCCACATCAACATTTCATTTGCCGATGCACTCATCCAAATGTCTAGCTATGCCAACTTCCTAAAGGATAACATATCCAACAAACGCAAACTGGAGGAATATGAAATGGTGATGTTTATTGAGGAGTGTAGCGCCAGGATCCAGAAAAATCTACCTTCATGGTTGAAAGACCAAGGTGTTTTACTGTATCTTGCACTATTGGATATTGTTATTTTGATAAAGCTTTATGCGATTTAGGTAGAAGTATTAATTTAGGGTGTGTTTGAGCCACATTATTTTGGAAAAATGTATTCTGGAATAGTGGATTGATAGAGAATGTGTGGTGGAAAAAGAAGGAAAAGTTATTGATGTGATAAATAATATTATTTTATTAAAGAATGTGTAGTTAAAAATGAGTAGAAGAATGAGAATGAAAAATTTAATGAGTAACAAACAAGGGCTTAATGTCACTTTCTATTTTTATGAAACTCAAATTGGGAAAGGCTAAAGCAACTACGGTAACTCTTCACCTAGCTGATCGATCTCTTACTCATCTAAGAGGGATCATTGAAGACGTATTGATTAAAATGAAAAAATTCATCTTCCCAACTGATTTTCTCATTCTTGACATGGAGAAAGATAAGGATGTTCCACTCATATTGGGTCGATCATTCTTAGCTATTGGAAGAGTTCTTGTTAATAGTCAGAAGGGTCAACTGATTTTGAGACTTGGTGAAGAGCAAATTTCTTTCAATGTCTTCAAAGCCATGAAATTTCCTATTGAGTTAGACAACTATTTTCAATAGATATGATTGAGAAGGTGGTTCAAGACACATTTCTGCCACATAACCCGTCAGATTGCATATGAGGCATGCATTGTATATTCTTAATCTACTCATTGATTCTCTTGAGATCGAGGCATGTGCATGGTTTTTGCAAATCAATCCACCAACCGGTCCTACAAAGCCCTTACCATTCATTCAGCAACTCCCTAAATTGGAACTAAAGCAACTACCACCTTATCTCTGATATGCTCATTTGGGAGAGTCCTCTACATTCTTAGTAATTATTAAAATTTAGTCGACAAAGTGGAGGAGGAGAGGCTATTTCGGGTACTTGGAGATAATAAGATAGCCATTGGATGGTCCATTGCAGATATTAAAGAGATCAGCCCTTCACTGTGCATGCATAATATTCTCATGGAAGAGAATTTTTGACCAAATGTAGAGGTCAGAGGAGGCTAAATCCAAACAAGAAAGAGGTAGTCAGAGCAGAGGTGTTAAAACTCCTGGATGCAAGTATCATCTATCCAATATTAGATAGTGCATGGATTAGTACAATTCAGGTTGGGCCGAAAAAACGTGGTATTATGGTGTAGAATGAAAGGAATGAATTAATTCCCACTAGGTTTGTTACAAGATGGAGAGTTTGCATTGATTATTGTAAACTCAATGTTGCTACTCAAAAGGATCACTCTTCCCTTCCATTTATCGATTAGATGTTAGAAAGATTGGCGGAAACACTCTCACTATTACTTCCTTGACAGATATTCTGGATATAATTAGATCCCAGTAGCACCCGATGATCAGGAGAAGACCACATTTACTTGTCCCTATGGTACATTTGCTTACCGTATCGTAGAATGCCATTCGGTTTGTGCAATGCTACTACTACCTTTCAGCATTGCATGATGGCGACTTTTCTAACATGGCGGAGAAATTCATAGAAATCTTTAGAGATGACTTCTCGGTGTTTAGGTCTACTTTTGATGAATGTTTAGAGCATTTGAGCTTGGTATTATAGCGATGCAAGAAGACAAATTTGGTATTGAATCGGGAAAAATGTCACTTCATGGTACAGAAGGGCATTATATTAGGACATTGCATTTCAGCTAACAGAATAGAGGTGGATAAAGCAAGAATCCAGATTATTGAGAAATTATCACCGTCTACATTAGTTAAGGGTGTTTGCAGTTTCCTTAGGCATGCCGGTTTTATCAACTCTTCATTAAGGATTTCTCAAAGATCACAAAGCCTCTATGCGACTTGCTAACTAAGGATATCACTTTTGAATTCTCTGTAGAATGTCGATTGGCTTTCAACACTTTAAAAGAAAAGTTGACCTCAGCACCAATGATCATTGCATTGGATTGGAGTTTTACATTCCAATTAATGTGTGACGCGAGTGATTACGTTGTGGGGCCCATATTGGGATAGTGTAAGAACAAAATATTCCATGTGATTTACTATCAAACAAAACTTTGAACGACACACAAATCAACTATGCCATCACTAATAAAGAGCTTCTAACTATAGTCTATACCTTTGATAAATTTCAATCCTATCTTGTTGGATCGAAGTTCATAGTCTACACAAATCACGTCGCTTTAAAAGTACTTGATGACAAAAAAAGATGCCAAACCAAGATTTATCTGTTGGGTATTACTTCAGCAAATGTTTGATTGGAGATTGGCGACAAGAAAGGCAACAAAAATGTGGTAGCCGATTACTTATCTCGACTTGAGCCCGGAGAGTAGAAGAAGTCAATAGAGATAAATGAGATTTTTTCAAATGAGCAGATATTTAGTGTGGAAGAGGCACCTTGGTATATGAATATAGTAAGCTATTTGGCCAAATCTATCATTCCACCAGAACATTCAAGTCATCAGCAAAAGAAATTCTTTTTCAACTTCAAATATTATGTTTGGGAGGATCCCATTCTCTACAGACGAAGGACGGATCAAATTATTCAAAGATGTGTCCCTAAGGATGAAATATCTCAAATATTGGAGCAGTGTCATTCATTTACATACGCATGACACTTTAGAGCATCAAAGACGGTTGTTAGAGTTTTATAGTCTTGGTTCTATTATCCTTCACTCTTTTGGGATACTTTTGAGTTCGTGAAAAGGTGTGACAGATACCAGTGCACGAGAAACATCTCTAGAAGGAACTAGATGCTTTTAAATAGCATTCTAGATGTATAGCTTTTTGACATGTGGGAGATTGACTTTATGGGGCCATTCCCTTCGTCGTTCTCAAATCAATACATCCTAGTTGCAATTGATTATGTCTCCAAATGGATGGAAGTAGTAGTGTTGTCAACCAACGATGCTAAGGTGGTGATTAGGTTTCTAAAAAGATACATTGCACCCATTATAGCACATCTAGACTACCATAAGTGAAGGGGCCAAACACTTTTGCAATCGGCAATTTAAATCCTTACTGGCTAAATATGTTGTCTGACACCTTATAGCTACTCCTTATCACCCTCAGACCAGCGGGCAAGTTGAAATCTCCAATCGTGAATTAAAGTAAATACTTGAGGTGGCAGTGAGTTCTTCAAGAAAAAATTGGTCTAAGAAGTTTGAGAACACGTTGTGGACAACATCTATCGACGTGTCTCCTTCTCACTTAGTTTTTGGAAAAGCGTGCCACTTTCTAGTTAAATTGGAACATCGTGCTTACTGGAAGGTCAGAAACTTAAATGTTGATTTGAAAGTAGCTGGTGAAATGAGATTACGTCGGTTGAATAAAATGGATGAGTTTTGACTGGAAGCCTTTGAGAATGCAAAACTCTACAAGAAGCACACCAAAAAATGGTACGACATGCATATTCAAAGAAAAGAAAGCTTGAGGTGAGCCAAAAAGTCATGTTATACAATTCTAGACTCAAGCTTTTTTTGGAAAAGTTGAGGTTAAGGTGGCAAGTCCATACACAATTATCAAGGTGTTTCCATATGGGGCTATAGAGATCACTAGTGACAACAAGGGGACGTTTAAAGTTAATGGACAATGGTTGAACCACACTGGTTTGCAGGTGTTGTGCATGAGTTTGGGGGTATTGGAGTGGTACTTAGTTGATTCGATGTGGAAATCACGCATTTCGAGACAATAAGTTTGTGATGTGGATGATAGAAAGCCAATTTGAGTTGTAGATGGAAAACCTAGATTCAAAAAAAAATTAGTACTCTGTGTGATCGTATAGAATTTCCAATGATGTGGTCTCGAGCTAAGCATCAGGCTTAAATTGGCCCTGAATTTTTGTTCTATGCGGTAGCATAGAGTTGACCAAAGAAAAAAAAATATGCTTTCATTTTAAACCCTTCAAACACACCACAACTCCCTCTTCTTTACACACACAACACACACTTTCACCTTGTATTTCAAAAGTCCACGACACTTATACGCAGGTATCCCATTCATCAATCTTACTTGTATTTCTTCCATTCTTCTTCATCAAAAAACTCAAAAGTATGGCCACATCTCTCTTTGCCCTCTTTTATGCAAATGGAGTTTTTTTTATAGTTTTGTGAATAAAATTGCTTGATCGAGGAGTTGGGCATTAGGAAGGTGACTTGTGGGTATATGGGTTGATTTTGAACTCAATTATCCTCCCAATGGTGAATTAACTAGAAATGCCTACTATGTGTTTGATAAATTATCTAAGTGAACATTTGTGTTGAATGAGGATTAATTTCGAATATGACATTGTTGATATGTGTTTTAGATTACTTTTGTGTTGAATTTCAGTGAAAAATGTATTGGAAAACACAAAAACCCAAATAGACCAAACATAGGCATGACATGGCTAAGCACGAGTCACTTCATGTCACCTAGTTCGTCCCTCCCTCATCTAATCCAAATGACCTTCGTTTGACATCAAATTCAATGTGTGAGATCACTATGTCCTCTTTCATATGCCCAGAGATCGCTCGGGAAAATTTCAATTTTTCTTGCCGACACCAAGAGCCTAACTTCCTTGGTTGATCATGGTTTCACATGAAGAATTTTTATTGTTTGAGTTAATTTTGGGTTTGTGAGCCTCATTTTGAGTTTTTTTTAAGAAAATACCCATACTTTATTAAATATTCCACCGAGCATAGCATCGTTACATCCATTTTTGCTTTGTTTGGTTTTGTTACTTGAATTCCTTCAGTATAAGTGTTGTATACATGCCTTTGACATAAGTTTGGGGATTTAGTTACTCGTGCTTAGCTTATTGTCAAGTAAAATATCATTTATTTAGGCATCATAGAGAGATTAATACTTTCAATTTTGTTTATGTTTTCAGGACGCCTCCTAAGCGAACTGCTGAAGGAAAGGAGAAGGCTGCCTCCACTTCTAATATTGTTCATACCTGGAGATCGGACGGGGGTATAAGACGGTTTTTAAATCAAGAATCCATATCTAGATACTTTGATATCATCAGCCATCAGGCATTACTTATGGAGAGGTTAAACTAGAAGACTTCCAGGGTTTAAGATTGTAACCTTAGTGTAGAATTGTGATTGAGACCACACCCCGTATATGAAGGACTTATTCAAGAATTCTATGCCAACTCCAATAGTGAAATAGACATCCCTGGATCTGAGCATTTACATCAGACATGGGTGAGGGACTAGTGGATTATGTTCTCCCCCAGGGTCATGTAAGTGTTATGCCCTAAGTCCAATCAATTTGGATATAAACACTTTTAATATATATAGTCGATGTACATTTATGACAATATCTATTATTTAATTCAATTAATATTCTGATTAATTAAATAATAAAATCCGTAGATTCAAGTTTTG
>CAIGRL010032310.1:0-19291 GCA_903798325.1 Fraxinus xanthoxyloides
ATAATCTAATAAAAGCTTTGCTAAACATGCTCTCACTTAGATATATAATCTACATCTTTTCCTTTCTTCTTTTTTGAGCCATGTATGGGGAGGAAGATGATCGAAGTTCCATAAAGGTGGGCCTGCGAATAGCTTTAATGCAAACTAAGTACTATACGCGTTCGTATAGAGTGGGATGATGATTCAGATCTATTAAGACTTGTGGGTTCATCTTAAAAGGTCAACCTTATTAAGAGAACTAGCTCAAATCCTTAAAAATTGGTCTATATTTTCATCTTTATTCGATGTGGAATTTTATCCCTTAACATATCTCGCAAGATGGTGGCTCGTTTGAGCAAATCAATCTTAAAATATGTGTCATGTTTTGAGTCTTAATAAGATCAAATTGCTCATTGGAGTTTAATGAGCTCTGATACCATGTTAAAACTTGAAGTTCCATCTTAAAAGGTCAACCGTATTAAGAAAATTAACTCAAATTCTTGTATATTGGTCTACGTTTTCATTTTTATTCAATGTGAAATTTTATCCCTTAACAAGACCTACTGCAACACGGTTGATTTTATACACGGAAAAGAAGATGTCATTAAGCGAGAAATGGGAAAAAGCAAATAATAATAATGATGATGATGATGATGATGATAAGACAAGAACAGGCATCCATCGGGTCTTTGCAATTTTGCTTTTAAATCTCATTTCCCATTGTTATCAGTTTAAGGTTATTTTGGTAAGCCATTACGTAATTAACATAATCTTCTAGAATCATGGGCAAGTTATTTTTCGGTAATTCTAAGAAGGTTAAATTTGCAAGATAATCAATTTTATTAGCTTCCGTATGCGATATAGTCCTATTAAAATTAGGTAATGGGGGAGCGCATATAACTAGTAGATGAACACATTCAAAATATTACATTTGTACACATGAATAAATATACATTCTTACTTATATATAGAGATACGTGCAAACATGTGTGTATGTGATGCATTTATGCATATATGTGTGATATTGTTACATGCACACACCTATATATTCACAAATACATTCGTCCATATGGCTGCACAATTGTATGTATAGCTATATGCATGAGCAAATGTCTTTGCATGTGTATTGATCTGTATGCATTTTAAAAAAATATTGCCTGTTATTGACATTGGTCTAAAGACAGCTATATTATGAGAAAACAGTTAGGATATATCCAGTTAGTAACCTGATCAAATTTTCGTCCTTGGATTATATCTGCAAGAGCAAGACAAGAAGCCTCACGAGAGCGCCAAAGCCTGGAACCACATTGTATCAAGAGATCATCAAAAATAAGGTCCAAATATTCATCAATGGTGCTCTTTGTATCTGCTACCAAAGATTTCCAAATGTGTGTCATCGCATCCTGATTCAACCAAGGTAAAGTTAGGCTGAAAATTTTCATATGATATATAAGCTCAATGTTCCACAAGACAGGAGGAAATTATAAAAAAATAAGAAGAAAGGGAAGGTTGGGAGCACTGCCATGATATTATCAGCTGAGGATTTGTGCTGAACCGCATTATATAAAAGCTTACTGTTATAAAGGAGAGCAAATCTATTTATTTTCAACAAGCCCTGATGCGCACAATTTTCTGGACATCAGATCAGAGATAGCAAGTTGAACTTCTTCATTTAACATATTTAACTATTAGAGATGGGATAAATTCATTTCAATTTTGTTTTCAACAATGGTAAGAATTTTTTCTGAAGTAAACTAGTAGTAAATAAAATATGAAACAGACGATAGTCAGTAACAACAAAGAGCCATGAGTATCAGTCTACCTGGAGCTCTGAAAGATCTGTACCTGTACATTTTTATCAGGATCATACTGATAGCGAACAAGTCTAGGTATCAATGCACGAAGGTAGGGTTGTAGAGCATCCCCTGCAAGCTTGGCTATCTTAGAAAAACCAAAAGCAGCACCTCTTTTGGAATTAAGAGAAGCCTGATAATTAGCTAAATCCATGAATTTATAAATCAAATCTGGTTGTCCCATCTCATTAGCTAAGTTGCAGAGCTCCTTATAAGTGCTCAGTTTTCCTCCACTGGGACTTTCACCAAATGAACCCTCTTGGAACACTTCAGATTCCTCAACAAGCTGAAAAATTATCCACACACACATTCGAAATGAAAATGAAAAAAAAATCATTATGAAGATAAGAAACTACAAATAAGAACCAGGAAACTCCTGACCTTAACAGCCCTCTTCCTCTTCCCTGATCCAGTTAGAGTTCCAACAAGTGCATTAACTAGGTTTTTCTTCATGGAATCATCACCAAGTTCATACACAATACTAAGGCCCTGAGATGCTAGCTCTTGTGTAAGTTCATTCTGCTCACCAAGTAGATGTGAAAATGCTTCCTGCATGCATGTGAATGGTGTCGTATGAGATTTTATGGCTAACGAAGGGAGTTTCTTCAATCACCTTTTGCTAAAAAAATGTCATTCAAGTGGTATCAAGTGCCTTCCAAATTAGCAAATCAGATTTCTGCTGGTCTAGTCCTTGTTATGCATTTCAAAAATCAACCTTTCTTAAAAATTGCAACCTACACTTACAACTTTCAGAACCAGCCCTAAATTCTAAATTAAATCAAGCTACTCCTGTGACACCAATAAATATGACTATTCACAATCGGACAGCTGTTTCCCAGTAACCCCGTATGTATCGCCAATAACTCAGAAAGAAAGCGTAGGAATATGAATATCCATTTCCCATATTTTAGGTTTAATGTGGACTTTCATAATTTATTCACATCTCATAAGTCTGCAAAAGTCATTTCGTTTTCACAGTTACCCAGGAAAGGAAAAGAAGAGAAGAAATGAATGCGAGGATTTTGAAGTGTTTAATCAACACTAACTGCTATCTTTCAGTGAGTCAGTGCAAAATGTTAGTTCACAATTTGCATAAATAGTTCAACAATGATAATCAGATACATCTCAGAACTTCTCTTATCAAAATATGGATTGTACTAAGCAAAAACCTGGATATCTGGAAGCAATTGTTGGATAGTTGAGTGATGGCCACAATAGACTGTTAGTGATAGTAGCCAAACAGTTCCAGCACATCGCTCCTCTTTTCTGTTACTGTATAATAGGACATCAAATAGCTTTCTGGTAATAGCATCCCTGACTGTAACGTGGTAATTTTCATTGCTATCAAAATCCATTAAGCAGCTACTTGATGGAGATGGGGACACTTCTCCCATAAGAAAGTTAGAACTCATAGACAGTGAAGTATAGTTAGTTTTGAGAATCATATCGGTAGTCACAGGAACACCACCCCAAAAAAACGAAAGGGCCTCGCCAGAAGCAAACAGGATATCTTCAACCTGTTCAAATATGGATGTAGGAAAAAGTATATGAATGAAGTTTAAACTTTTATTTATCTTCAATGCAACACAAAACTAAGTAAACAACTTGTTTCTACAAAACCTCATTTGTTAAGGGAGAGCAAGGAAAATGAAGAAGGCAATGATATTCACTATTAGAGAAAAAGCTTCTCACTCACCTTTGACCGGCACAGAGAGAAAATTAGATCAAGGGCAATATTTAGATGTGACAATGATGATTCTTTCATACTCATATGCCCCAAAGCAATAACAGTTACTTGGACAGCTTTTATATCATCACTAAGGAGCAGCTTGCTTAATTTTTCTTGCAAGAGAGTCCAAATCGAAACTGCAGTTTGAAAATGACTAAAAATCATATCATTTCTGAATCAACTTGCATTGCCACAGAAGCTAATGAAACTTGCATCATCTCACGTCAGTTATATGATGGTTTCACCTGAAGTAGATCCATCAAGAAGCGGAGGCAGTGGAATGCAGAGTCCAATATGACCCAGGGCTTGCATTGCCACGGAAGCTAATGTAGCAGTCTCTGAAGTAACTACGTCAACCAAACATTTTAAAATATATTGAAGCTGGGACTCTGAGATCTGTTAAAAGTGTAGGATATAAGCAAGGTAAATCATGAAGAAAATTTTCAATTTCAAACACAATCTTTTTGTTTTGTAAATTAGTGGGTAAGCATGAATTTAATACAAAAGCACAACATGCAGTTCTGTACGAAATCATCCTCCTTATAATCACCAAATTCATAGATTAAAAAACACCTATTGAAGAATTAATGCACTCAAATATAAGCAAAATTGATTCGGGCAGTGACATCCAGATCAGTTGCCTCTGACTAAATTAAAAATATAGTACTTAAATTTTGATTTTATCTGCCACGCATTCATATATATGATAAATACTACTGATATAATATTAATGCATCAATGAACAAATTTTTAATTTTTTCATTTAGAAAAGAAAAATGCTTACAGCAGGTGTTGTCAACATGCAATTTGCAGTAACATATCCTAAAGCACAAAGAAGTCCATGCTGCATTTCAAACCTAAAGATTGCCAAAGATCAGTTTCATGGCGAGAGAGGATAACAGAAACAGTAAAAAACTCTTATTACACTACTAAGCCCTGTTTGGGCTCCATTAAAAAGAGATTTTGGAGGAAAATGTGTTTTGGTATAGTGAGAGAATGTGTGGTTAAAAAATAATGTGTAAAGTTTTGGGTTTACATATAACATAAAGTTTTGGGTTTTACATATAACATTATTTTATGCAGTTGAAAATGAGTTTTGGAAAAATGCATTTTTGGAAATATGGAGCCCAAACAGGGGCTAAATTTTTAAGTCTATAGAACAAACCTCAATTTTTGTGTTCCAGCAATTGAAGAAACCAACTCATCCATAAGTTGAGATAAAGCAGGGATGGGAAGCACAGCGGAAGCTATTCCAAGTAAACGTGCTACAGATTCACGAGTAATGAAATCTAGGTGACCCAAAAATTGTTTAAGCCACAAAACTCTTTCTGAATAGCGAGAAGCGATCATCTATCATCCAAAAGCAAAAATAAAAAATGAGGATTCCAGAAAATTAAGGAATGCAAAACACAAAGAAAGAAGGCAGAAACTTAGAAATCTTTCATCTTTCATCAAAATCCATGAAATCTACCTGGGCAAAATGGGATCCAACTGTAATTAGTGCCTTGGAAGCAGATGCATGCAACTCAACGGAACCTTCATATGCCATAGCATGTTCCAAAAGTAAACAGAGTCTTTCAACCCATTGTGGAAACTCAGAATCTTCATCCAAGTTGGTTTGCTGAACATCTGCCTCAAAGCATTTCAACAAAAATTTGATCATAGCCTCATAAGTCTTAGATGGGAAAAGAAGCTTCACATCTCCCATTTGACTAATATCAGAGACAGCTGGCTGCTGCTCAAGAATATAACCAAGCATGTCTGCAAGTTTTGGATACTTGATAGGGATGCTTTTTGCCAAAGTTTTTTTCTGATCTTCACCAGGAAACAAACCTTCTAATGCCATTTCCCTGCACACCCAAAGAGTTAAGATCATTTTCAAGAAAACACTATAAAACAGAAAAGAAAAGTGTTAACTCTGGAATAACAACCAGCACAAAAGGTTCTGCAGACACAATGGGCAGGAACTGTAAAATAGACTCTCAAGTGTTATATTTCTTTTCACTCACAATTCTGATATGTACCCTTCTCTCTCTCTTGTTTCCTTTTGGCCCATGCGGGATAAAAGTATAGGAGCATAATTTATGTATGTCAAATCAGGTTCCCAAAACTAAATAGAAAAATTATTTTTCAATGACACTATGAGACACCCCTCTCTTGTTGTACAAGAAAAACACAACGATTAGCATGTTGTGATTCTGATGTTCTCCCACCCCAAACCAAAACTTAAATCGTGTTAAAAAGATTTCCTTGAATTTCTTAGTAGGTAAAAGATTAACTAGGAAAAAGCACATAGATGAAATAAAATTCAGCAAGCCATTCCTTTTCCTTTATCAAAATCTAAATAAAAGAAAAAAAAATGTGCAGCTGTAACTTGTAATTTTGACCAAAAAGCAAAGTAACCCAAGAACTGCAAATAACAATCAGCTACGACTTTGAGAAGATGTTTTCAAGCTGCGAAATGCTCATGACTCAAAAAAAATTTGAAATAATTCTGCCTACGTTGAAATTACTAAGTATTTCTGCTGCCTTCAGACTTGTTGAACCTGCAGCAATGCCGATGCCAGGGAGTACTTGACAATATAAGAGCAGGTGAATATCTAGAATTGTTGGGACAACAGAATCATTTATATTTTACATGGTTTATCATAAAAGCAGAGGACAAATATCACCATTCTGCCATTTATAAGAGAATAGAACTATTACCGTGTAAAACATTCGGCAAAAAGTGCTGAAAAACAAAGGACGCGGTTATTCCTAATGTGAAGCACAATCAATTTCCAGAGTCATCTACTTATGTTATATCAGAATACACATATACTTGTCATACCCAATATAATTAGTAGTTAAACAACGACCTAACCCTAAATCAAGAAGGAATCCACAAATTGCAATCCAATCAAACACAGATCACTTGCTAATCCTTGAAGATAATAACTACCTGATGTCCAATTTTAAATCTGCAGCTCCAAGCATGCAAATAAATCGGCTAGGACAATGATTCAAGTCAAACAAGGACGTCGCCCACCTCAAAGCACAAAAACGAACTTCACTTTGCTCCTAGTGTTTAAAAGGATGAAAGACGTTAGTATGTTCAGGAAATGTTAATATAGTAAACGAGTCAATTGAAAACCTCATATTTGATTATTAAGACGTGAAACCAATTAAGAAAGCAGAAAAGCATTAGAGCACATGTTAACAAGAGCATAAGGGTATACCATTTGAGAGTTTTTCAACAGAAGCAATTCCAAATCCTTTAACACCTTTGAGGGTGCATCCTGAGACTCAAAGCAAGTGACCATCAGAACAGAAGTCAAAACACAGAATCACGATTAATTTAACACTTGATATATGTAATACCTTGTACGCAACAGCAAGAGAATTTGTTGCTTCTTGAACAATCAGGCGGAGATACTGTGCCTCAAACTTCAGAGCATCAAAAAGCCGAACAGCCACATCAACTTTATCTCTAATGGGGTGAGCACCACAAGAAACATCATATAAGTGATAAAAATAGACAATGGGACAGCAGACTAGTCATGATAAGCCGTAAAAATGTTACCTAAAAAGTTGAGGCATACGCTGTGCAAGCAATCCAATTGCTTGAAAACAGAAAGTTTTAGTCTCCCTAGCAATAGCATCTGGACAAATAAATGGAGACTGGGATGAATGTGACAGATTGGTAAACATGTCATTCTAATCCTCCATGTATGACAGTGTTAAGCTAGCGAGTTGCCTGATAAACACACCTGATTCTGGCGATGAGTAATTATCTAAAGTTTTCAGAATTCCATTCAGTATAAGAGGGCCCATGAGCTTCAACTGATCCATTCGAGCCTGCGAATGTATCATAAAACGAACACTGTGAGAAAAGCATTAAACTAACCATCTGCTATAATTCACTGACAGGAAAAAACAAGTTTACTCGTGTGTACAACTAACACAAATATCAGAAAGAAAAAGTTGCATTTGTGAGAATTCAATGAAATAAGTTAGCTATGGAAAACAGAAACATATAACTGTTCCATTGACTACTATTATGGAGTGTAGGTAAATACACAAAGGTGATATATTCTTTTAGTAATCACCAAAGAGAGAAGACATATAATCATCTTTTGGAGTGAGGCTCATAGTGCACAAGACATACATATACCATTTTACACACAGAATTTACTCACTTCAATAAAGAAATTAAAAAATAAATAAAAATTGATAGGTAATTTTATTGATCAAAATAGAATACACAGAAAGTGTATTATCAATTTAAATAAGAAAGAACAAACATAAAATTAGGCAACCCTTCTGTAGGATTAATAGCCGCGGCATTAAGTCAAGTATACAAAATCATATAAAACAGTTATCTGATTTGCATTATCGTTCGTATTTGGTCTCTCTCCACACTCACCAAACAATGCATCCAGTGATAAGATCTCATACAAACTTGCTATCCTTATCATGAAATTTTCTCCTCCATACCCGCAACACGTCCACTATACGCTTAGGCAACGCCCAATCCATCTGTTGAGAAGCTTGAATATTGTTCTACAACCAACGAACACCATCACAATGAATGAACAAACAGTCAATCGTCTCCCCATCCCTCTTACACATATAACACCACTCTATTACATAAAAACCTTTTTTCGAAAATTATCCACCATTAACATCTGCCCCTTCACAACCATCCAAAATAAAAATGTCACCCATGGAAGCAATTTACATTGTCACGCCATCTTTCAGGGGAATGAGCTCTCAACAGGTCCCAAAAGGGATATAAAATAAGTGCGAACTAAAAAAATATCATCTCGTGTCAACCTCTACCTGCTATGATCATCCTCTTCTACCTGGATTTGCACCTCATGCAAGGAGCTCAAGAACAGCGCATAATCCCAATTCTCAATCCTGTAAATCCCACCCAAAAATAATATTCCAGCTGTAACTCTAATTGTGAATGTTTAATACATCATGCACCATAACAGAAGGCACCAGGGCAATGCAATGCAATGCAAGGAAGGAAATCTTACTTTTAGTTGTTGATCTCCACACCAACAATCATCCAAAAATCTAATACTATTACAATTCCCCACCGCAAAAGTCAATCTATCCCGAAAGTCACTACATCCCAAAAGTCACTCCATCGTCAGATATACCTCCACAAACTTCCCCATAAAAACCACGAACCTCAACAAAGCACCAACCCCCTCCATCACACAATACTTCACCCCCATGATTTATCACCAAAAACTCTCTCTCTTCACTCCAAATCGCCATAGCCACTTGCCCAATAATGTCTTATTAAACAAAACAAGTCTCCTCAATCCAAGGCCCCCCATCTTTGTAGGAAAGCAAACTACACCCCAATAAACCAAATGAACTTTCCTATCCTCCCCCAACCCTGCTCAAAAAAATTCCTCTTGAATCCTCTCTAATCTATTTGCCACTACAACAAGATAGGAAACAATGACAAAAAATATGTAGGAAGATTAGAGATAGTGGATTTAATGAGAGCAAGTTGGCCTCCCTTTGATAGGTACATACGCTTTCACCCTGCTAACCTCATCTCCACCCTTTCCATAATGTCATTCCAAATATGTAAACTTTTAAACATTGCCCCTTTAGGGAGCCCTAGATATGACATAGGCGACCGCGCAACCCTACAATCCAATATATCAACCAACTCCTCCACGTTAGCAACCTCTCCTACCAATATAGCCTCAGATTTTGCAACAATTATCTTCAATCCAAACACCGCTTTAAAGTATAGAAGCAAACGGCGCAAGGGTACCTCCTACAAATAACAAAGGGGACACTTGCACGTGACCAACCGTAAAGCCCCTTATCAAATACTCTCCCACACTTTCTCCAGCATCCTATTGAAAGCCTCCATTACAATAACAAATAGTAATGGAGACAAAGGATCCCCACTGCTTCGAAAATAACCCTCAAGTGTACTGTTGACCAAAACTAAAAACGAAACAGTAGAGATACAAAACAGAATCCGCTTACACCACTTATCCCAAGAGCCACATAGCCTAAGCATGTACAAAAGGAACCAAAAGTTAACGTCATCATAAGACTTCTGAATATCGAGCTTACATAGCATCCCTGGAACCCCACCCGCAATCTCGAGTTAATGCATTCATTCGCTATAAGTACGGAATCTAAAATCAGGCGCCATTTCACAAAAGCATTCTGAAACTTAGACATCACTTCCTCTGGCACCTCTTTTAATCTATTTACCAAAACTTTCACAATAATATTGTACACCCCGCTGACTAAGATAATAGAGCGAAAATCCTTAATATCGGTCGCTCCCGATTTCTAGGAAATCAGCACAATAAATGTCGCGTTAGAACTTCTCAAGAACCTGCCACGCTCAAAAAAAATAAGTAACATCCATAATGTTCGATCGCAACACCTCCCAATGCTCATAAAATGAGAACGAGAAACTATCCGGTCTTGGTGCATTATCATCATACATGCTAACCAACAGACATCCTCTTCCTTGATAGTAGAAAAATCTAATCCCTCTAACTTCGACCCCCACTCAACCTGCTCCCAATGCCTTAATCATTCATACTAAACACCACCTCCTTAATTTCATCCACCCTAAATGGTCTCTCTAACCAACCGGCATCCTCCTCTGTGATAGTAGAAAAATTCAATCCCTCTAACTTCGGCCCCCCCTCAAACTGCTACCAATAGAGATTCTGATAGAATCTCACCATTAGGGTCCCAATGTCCGGTGGGTCCTCATAAGTAACCCCATCTATCTCCACCAATGTGATAGAATAAAATAACATATAGTTTTTTGAAAAAATAAATATAAAACTCCAAGCCTGTTTGATGTAGATTTTTTAGCCTCTGATTGTCTCTTTAAAACAAAATCCTTTAATTATCATAATCATTTCAACAACATATTCGCACAATAAAATATTTTGCAAATAAAACCAAAACTTTACGATACTTTTTAACCACACATACTTCAAAAAATCACTATTCAAAACATCATTTTTCTCAATAATGACCATCAAAGGCTTAATATATTTTATGAATTAAGAGATTTTTTTTTTGGAGAATGTTTATTTAAAAAGCAAGAAAAAATTATTATCCACATGCAAAATTACTTATTAAGAGAATGTCTAGTTGAAAATGAATTTAGGGAAAAATAAGTTTTTAAAAATATGCACCAAATACGGCTTCATCCTTTATTCGCCATGGATATATTTTTTTTTTAGTACAAATCAGCTTTTTAATCACAAATTACAAACTTATACAATTACTTTAATAAAAAAGAATCACTAGATCAGGTACCAATTTGGATTTCAAGTTTTTTGCGAACAAAAACCTACATAATGGATAGGAATTTGGTGAGAAATCAAATCTAAGCTAAATTTGTACATTTTATCCATGTAGCACAAAGACTTCAACTAAGGTAGTGTATCCATGTTGGACACACGAGTCTGTGTCGGTACATCATAGCTTGTTATTAGTTAGTTAATTATTAGAAAAGATTTCAGGAAAAATTCTTTGTAAGAAAAAGCTATGTTTTTACTTAAAAAACTCTAAAAATTATCCTGATAAGCAAATAAATTCTTTAAAAATTATATTCAAATTTTACAATCTAGATCATTCATGAATTAGTAATAATCCATGGATAGTTAATAGATCACTGTTTCAATCAATATTATATGATAAATCAAGGCTTTTGAGAACCATAAGATGATGATTGGGAGTCCTGAGCGAAAGTTTGTGAGTAGTAGTATGGATGTCTTGAAACCAATGATAAAGAGTAGGTACAAGATAGCTGAGCAGTGAAAAAAGAGAATTAGAATCTAAACAGAATAAGTGTCTTAAGCATGTAAACCAGAGAATTCTATTTCATAGCAACAGCATCGCAAAAAAATAAAAAGGATAGAGATATGGTTTCAACGAATTATTTTAAGGAAGACATAGCGTGGATCTTGAAAATGTGTCAAACTCTACTAGTGATCTTAAAAGTGATAAGAGGTTGAAGACGATAAAAATGAGAGATGCAACAGGTTGTTAATATCCATACACTCAGTATTCTAACATACATGGGTGAATTTTCCCATAATAGTTTTCTTAATTATAAAATTTGTTTATTAGTACTTTTTGTGCGTGAATGTGTTAGATTTCCAGCCCATAAATTATATACTATAATAACCTAGTAACACGTTTGCTAGTTTAAGAAACAAATACATATATCGAATTCTCGAATGGAATGGGCTGGAATGTAGGCACTAGGCACATGACAAACTATTCAAGATCTTGAGACAGGCCAATATCATAAAACATTATAAGAACCTAGAATGAGAGAGTTTAGCCCCTCTTTGACAACCATTATTTAAAAACTCTTTTTTTTTTACATAATCATTTTCAACCACGCATTCATACAATAAAAAAAAAATTGCACGTAAACCAAGATTTTTCCCTACTTTTTAACCACGCATTCTCCTAAAAATCACTATTCAAAACATTGTTTTCCCCAAATAAACTCCATCAAACAAGGGCTTAATAAAATAGTTAGAATGTTATTGCTACAATTGCTTCCTGTTCTAGACCATAATCCCAGATTCTTGATGATATGTTAACAGGCATAAAACATGGGGGGGAGTAAACGATACTTGATAGAAAATTAAAATGATACAGGGTGACACTACAAGGCTGTGCTCCAACTCTGAACAACCAAATACAAAATTTATATTCCACTGTAAGCTTTTGATGGGTGAAATTCTTGTTCAAAATAAACTACAACGCATAAGCTACTTACATGTTTAAAGACCCATACAGTAAACTCCATCCCCGATTGCTTCAACCTGGAGGTGGTATCAATTCCTGAAAGGAAGAGGTAAGAAGATTTAACCAGATTTTCAGTTCCAGAAGTGAAAAATTTAGCCCATGTTTGGCCTCCATTTTTTCAAAACTCATTTTTCCAAAACTCATTTTCAACCACATATTTTCCCATAAAATAATTTTACACGTAAACCCAAAACTTTTCCTTATTTTTTGACCACACGTTCTCCAAAAAATCACTATTCCAAAGTACATTTTCATCTAAAAATGGGGCTCAAACGGGGTTAAGTTTTAAGAGACCAGAGAAGGGTAAATTTTGATGTCAAACTAAATGATATTAAAATAAACTCTGTTTTTACAAATTTCCAATGCTTCATTACAATTTCATTCAGCCAGTATGCACTACTTTCATAGCTACTGAAAACAAAAAGAAATCAAATTTAAGCAATTTTCAAATCCAGGGAAATGAGATCCAGCCACAAGATATAACTACGCTGTATTGATACAATACTAGTTCATGCGAGGTTTACAATTGCCAAAACAGCCAAGAATCAAGCTGATTTTCCTTTACATAAAGTAGTTTCT
Source organism: Fraxinus xanthoxyloides (assembly GCA_903798325.1). Lineage (NCBI taxonomy): Eukaryota > Viridiplantae > Streptophyta > Magnoliopsida > Lamiales > Oleaceae > Fraxinus > Fraxinus xanthoxyloides. The sequence continues at coordinate 12,964 of CAIGRL010032310.1, forward strand.
CAACCCTGAGTTCATTTTCTAAATTCAATCCACGGCAACTGAAAACTAATATTCACCTCCGTTCACCTGTGGTCTAGATGTCTCTAATAAATGACATCGTTCAGTTTTTATTTCTAAAACACTACATTAAGGATGCATTTGATTGCAATCATGGAAATAAAATAAATTCTAGGCAATTCAATTGCCTATAAATTATTTGTATGGAATTTATTAATTAATGTGTTGGATTGATTTAGTTTCTAACTTATAAAATATTATACTTGTCCATTTTTTATTGGTGGATAAATGAGAGAGAGGGAGGGAGAGAGTGCATTACCTGGAAAATAAAAACTACCCCTCCCTAAAGAAAATATTTTCCTTATTTTCAAGGAAAATATAGTCACGTGACCAAAAGTAGGAGGAAACTATTTTCAGTGGAAAAAATTGAAAATCACACCCTAAGTGAAAGCAGTGAGAAGAATGAAACAACATTGGCTACTCAATTAAATTTAATTCATCACAATGAAACCAAAATGCAAACCTAAAAGAGTGACTGTAATTGCACTAGAAGTCTAAAAGCCAAACACAAAGAGGTACATTTGACTTTGATGTTGAAAAGAGGTACGTTATCTTAACGCTCTGTGTGGGGGGTGGGGGGGAGCTCTTGTCATTATCCAACTTCTGAAATTGAACTTGAATTGACGCTTTAGTGTCCACTATCTTGTTGGAAAGAAAAAGACGATCATACAAAGTGCACTTCTTCAATGCATATGAAAGTAAAAGAGTACGATGCAGAATATTGCTCTAAAAAAAGTTCAAAAGTTGTACGATTTTGTGGATCTGAGACCAATTTTAAAATGAAAACCAAGTCATTTTTTATTGTACGAGCAGTTGGAGTTTCGAATTTAGTCAAGGGTATTAAAGCCTTGTGATAATTGTTCTCATTTAATTGTAGTTATGTAGTTGACTGGCTTAGGAATCTCAGTTAGCCTAGAATAATATACTGGTCAATATTCTGCATCTTTTATTTTCATGTTTAGAGTCCTAAAAACCTTCAGAGCCAATAAATACTCATGTAATCCTTTATTTTCACTAAAGTTGACATTACCAGAATTTGATATTGCGTAATATTTCTCCTTTTTTTTTTAAAGTTCTTGACTTCTCTCTTCTTAAAGCACTACTCTTGGATTAGCACCCAAAACATCCCTGAAACTTCAATAAATGAGCATTTAGTTGGGGATAGACCTCTGAAATCAGAATAGGAACGACCAACTCCAATTCCTAAAATTAAATTTGCTAGGGCTGGAATGATATTCAGATCCATTGAGTTTAGAATTGGAAATTGCAAGCACCACCCTCACCATTCTGGATTGAGCCCTACAATTTCACAATTATATCCATGTAACCTCCCTGCCCCAACGGTACCTCCCCCACCGATCAGTGTATGTATTCGCTTCCCCATCACAGGTGTCAGCCATAGTGGACTCCAATCAAGCAACTATCATCCCCCAAACAACCTCACATCTTTTGTCTCGTGCACAATGCTAGAAATAGTCCGCTTCCCCTTCCCAACAAACGAACAAACTGTGGATAGATAATTCAAATTCTAAATATGATGTTCTTAAACTCCAATTGGGTGAGATGTGTATTTGGTAAAATTTCCAACTCATATCCCAGTTGAGACTACTAGAACAGGAACTTGATGGGCAAAAGGGCAGAAAAATGACTTGACCCTAGTTTCGACTTCACTTTTTGGTAAGATTTCCAACTTGACCTCACTCAAAGCCTCCAGCTAATGTCAAGTTGGACAGAGAGAAATGTACTCAACCTCAATTGAGTGATTTCAACTCTATTTTGGCCAACTTCTCAACCAACCACATTTAAGTAGTCTTCACAGAAATGGAGGATGTTGAATTTAACAGGAATGAAGAGCGTCAAGTTGGAAAAGAAACGTACTCAACCCCATTAGAGAGCTTATTGGGTCGAGTTGGGTATTTGGTATTTTGGGTTTGAGCTATTGCTTTAATGTTCGTAAGGTTGTTGACGTATTTAGTTAGGAAAATAAATAAAAAAATTTATGCATCTTCTCAATTATGACCCCAAAATGTAGATATTATAGTTAACCATCTCATCCACAGGCTTATACTTCTACACATGAATTTTGTCTACAGCATGCTCATAAATATGGAGCAGTCGTGCACAGTTTTTCATAGATGGGAGATTCCGAGATCAAAAACCCAGATATTTTGCTGACTTCGATACCAGGTTAATCATCACGTCTAAAAGCTTAAATTCATTTATTTATATAAATTTTGTCTTCAGCAAATATCTTAATTTGAATACAAACTCAAACTGAACAAACACTTTTCAACTCAACTTATATTTCTTTTAAATCTAACAGGTATCTTCTTCATTTTGATTCCAATTCCGAGGTGATCTCATTTTGATCCCAAGGGAGAACCAAATGCCACCTAAAACCCCTTCAACCTTTACCAAACACATTGGCTACCTCATCCACATTGAATCCCACAACAAAATCCATCATTAGAGGATTAATGAGAGTGTTTCAAAGCACCACTGAGGCACTAACCTTAGGTCCTTAACAGATTACCAATTTCTAGCAAGTTTTAAGAAGAAACACCAACAGAAAACATCCAGGAAGATAATCCAAGCATCAATGTTTCATACAAAATGCATCAGTTTACAATTTCCAACACTCTGTCCATACGAAATAATTAATACTGTTCTCCTTTGAGATATAACTGACATATATCCAAAACAGAGATCTTCGATTCAACTTTTAAAGGAAAAAGGTAAGAAAACTAGAAGGCAAGAAAAGCTGTCTTTATCCATACCAGAATTCTGAACCCTTGAACTTTTGGCATGGAGAGAGGCGCGCACACAAAAAAAAATGTAGATCATAGAAAATCGACTTAAATCTCTAAAAAAACTATGATGAATGTAAACGTTCTAAGATTTGGATAGTCCTTCCAAAAGGAAAAGAAATACAATTCAGGACCAGTCTCAAAACTCAAAACAGATTATTTCACCAACCCTAAGCTCTAGCACACAAAAACTGTCCCCCAGAGATATGCAGAAAATCAGAGATGCAATAAAAGCAGAGTATTCAGCTTACCAAATATACAGCCGAAAATGCACTGCAAAGTTGATGGGAAACTGTTTGCTGCAGTAATTGACCGGCAGAAAATTGACATCAGTCTCACTCTCAAAGCTGGATTTGCTGGACTGACCTTAGATTCTGGAGAAATATTTTCAGACCCTGTGGTTCCTAAATGGCATGGAACATAACATAAATTATGTTACAGCCACCTGATCAAAATGTATCACGTCAACATATTGAAGAACTAACTGCCTTCCCCATCCACCGATGTTTACTAAGCATCCAATCAACAAATAGAATATTTCTTGTTATATAAACTTATTTTCCATGAGAATCAAGAAACAGTGTTCCATACCATTAAATAGGAAAAATAGTTTCCTTATCAGGTTCGAATCATCTAAATTCACACCAGAAGCATTCTTCTTCAAGGCCTCCTCAGCTTTCTTTACAACAGACTCTTGACTTCAGCAAAACAACCAATAAACACAACTAAAATTTGGAAAAATTTAGAAACTTATTAACATGTATCAAATATTCGGTGAGTGATCCAACTGGTACCTGTCAGCACATGCAGAAATGTAGAGAGGATAAACAAGTTCAGGAGGCAGCTCCAAAGCCACAAGGATATTCAACATTCCCACCTACAGAATGAAAAATAAAAAAGATATTTTCAGTCAAAAACAACAAAAATGCATGTGAACATTGGTCAACGTAAACTTTAGACAAAAGTTTGAATCAATCTATTGGTATGTCAACAGCATTTAATGCTTCTACGGAAAGTACCTTCCTATTTTGAAGCATGTCATTTTTCAGTTGTTGTTTTCCCGTAATTCGTTCACATTGAACAGTTGAAAGCCCAGCTGGACATCCTCCACTGCAAAATCAGCCTTCACTTTCACTTTCACTTTACAAGACAAGCGTATGGTTCAATTGAATTCAGGAAAATGCGTGTAGCAATATAAATAAGACTATTCAAACCTCTGAGATGATGGCTGATACAACATTGTAAGAAGACAAAATTCAAGAAATATCTCGCTGTCCTTGGAACCACGTAGCATCCTATATCTTGCAGCAACTTCATCACTGATTTGAGTTGAATGGCACTCACCAATCACCTGAAACCAAAATCTTAGAAATCGGTTGATGCAGTACATGAAGTGATGCCAATATAAACAACATTATTGACCGGACAGAGACAGAGTGAGAGAGGACTTTATACGCTGAATGGACCGTGGCAATCATATCCCAATGATGTAAATGAGGAGACAGATTTTTGTGATGAAGGTTTTCACAACCAACCAGAGACAGTTCACCAAGAATATAAAATTCAATTAAGAAAGGTGTAATATAAAAATTTTACCAATTTAACATGTGGCCATTTAATATGATTGCTTTTCAGCTATGCATGTATTACATGACACTTTAGTCACCTAGTCATAGGTGCATTGAAAACACAATACATTGTATGACTACTGACCTGGTAATACAGAACTTCAAAATCATACATTTCTCCTCCTATTAACAGATTTCTTTTTCTACCAAAACCATGTACCTTCTACAAGGTGTGTGTTATTTAGGACTTTTATTTAAGAGGCCACAATTTCGAAATTTCGGCCATCCACTTTATTCCCTCGAGTTTTTCCACTCTTATTTTGAAGCTACTTAGTCTATAGAAGTAAACAAATACATAGACACGATCTAACAATAAAAATATGCAGTTAAAGTAGGGGGGAGTCTAATGTAAGCTTTTTATCCAGAATTTTGGTGGTGGGCATATTGGTTTCTTCTCCTATATCTTCTTGAGAGCTAATATATGAAAGTTCAGACTGGTACTTTGCTTGTTAAAATACATTAGATAAATATTGCACTCAGCATCAAAATAAAATGTGGAAGGTACTCCCAGCATAACTAAATTTATTTTATAGCTTATTATAAAACCGAGTTTTCCTGAATCTTAAACCAAGCAGGCGAGTTTCAATTGAAGCTCATTGGTACGTTTAGGCATCAAATGGATAGTACAGAGAAAAATATATCTTCAAGCAAATTTTTGCTTATGAATAAATCTAATATATGTGACCGTTCAGGCTTGTGTATTGGTATTCCAATTTCTAGGAAACTAAAAAGGGAAAGCAATTCTGCAGCTTCACAACTTACAAAATCGTTAAAACTAAAGATTACCTTAGCTGTGAGTCTCAACAATATATCCTGATGAGGAGGAGGAAGCTTCGAAATGTTAGCTAAAAATACAGGTGCCATGATTTGTTTTTCCTGAGAAGTTATTCAAAAGCCAAGTGAAAAAGAAAATAATTTGTTTCAAATGATTTACATCACCTACCAAATATATTAATACAGACCTCCTTGGGCACGCGTTCAATTGCCATCTCAATGTACACAATGCAAAAGTTTCTAATCATTGGTGCAGCACTAGATTCCACATACAATTTCCATAACTCAGATAGTGGAAGACCAATCTGTTGCTGGTGCTTCACTCTCTTGTTCACGTGACTCAGGATCTCGATAACCTAAAACATGGAAGAAAATATCAATTTACATGTGACAACTACAGAAACGACTATCCAAATATAAACACAAAAATGGATAATTGGAGATGCATAAGATGGCCAGCTATCCTCAAGATACTATCTCAAGAAAAACCAAAAAAAAAAAACAGTAATTATCGTTACTAATTTAACGCAAAAGTGAATCTTTATACAGAAGATTTTTTATCCCACGCTTCATTGTGAATCGAAAGCAATTAGAAACAAATTACTTCAATCCACCATATAAATTATTTCATACTTCGAGGTGAGCAGCTTAATCGATTGGCATCACAAAGAATTAGATCGAGGTAGTACAATCTAGTACGTTCAAGAATCCCCACACACAAAATGTAATCTAATTATATAAGATTTGTGAAACCCACAAAGTAATAAAAATTTAAGAGCAAAACGTGGAAAAAGAATACTTTGTTTCGCAGAGAGGTGGAGGGAGGGGAGAGGCAAGCGATGGAGATTGGAAGAAGCTTGGAAAGCAAGTCTTGTAGCTTAGAGTCGTCACAGAGTGCGAGGCGAGTCAACATTCTGTCGAGCATTTCCTCTTTCTCTTCGTCGGATTTTCCAGACAGGGCCGATGACCACGAGGCGGAGGAGGAAGAGGATTCAGCCATGAATTTTGTTGGGTTTTTGGGGTCTGAAGAAAGAATTCAGACCTGAAAATTCTAAATCAGAG
>CAIGRL010032336.1:0-12703 GCA_903798325.1 Fraxinus xanthoxyloides
TCACCATATCCAATTGAGTTTCTCCCTTGCTCCACCAAAATTGTTAGTTCTTCATGAGTTTTTTGAGCAAAAATCAATGGAAAAATGATGTCTAGGGGTGTTCTGGATGGACCTTCCCATTCTAGGGTTTCAAACATGTATTTATAGTTGTTTCCATAAATAGTTGACTTAAATTCGAAAACCAAAATTTTCGTTTTGAAAATACTCTATGCGACTGAATAGTTATAGGTGTTGTGGTCGCATAGAAGGCTGAAATTGGCCACTGAAGATTTCTGAAAGGTCCAATGCGACCGCAGAGAAATAACCTTATGCAACCGCATAGCTTTAAGATTTTTCCACCGAACAGTTTTCAGTATTTTTATCATAACTTTCTCTTCCAATATCCAATTGACGTGATTTAAGATGTGTTGAAAAGCTAACTCAACTTTGCTTCAGATACCATCTTCGAATTCGATCTTTTTATATGTCAAAAATTGGTCTCAATATGAGGTTGAAAACCGGTGTAAAACTTTTCAACTTGAAAGTTGATATGTGACAATGTCTTGGCTATATTTCATTCATTTGACTCATTTTTTCATCCAATTGACCTTTAACACTCTCGAATCTTCATCACAAGGTTAGAAACAAGTTAAGAGTACTTGCACTTTAGTCCATTAACTTTCACTTTCTTCCATTTTGGTCACTTTTCAATTATTTTTCCTTATTTCCGCCACATTCATCACTTTGTCCTGCGAAATGTAAATTACATAGAATTAAGCTATATTCTAATATATTAACAAACAATTTCCCTATTTTGACAGTATGATAAGTGTGTAAAAATGCACTTATCAAGCTTATTCTGTAAATCATGGTATATTTCTTCATATGATGTCCTTGATGAAAATCAATTCCAGTAGCACCACGTATTTCACTCAGTGTACTGAGATCCTTCGAAAGAAAAAGGCACACCAAGGGAGGAATTCTCAAGTCTAGAGCTTTCGACTTCAGAGTCTGATAACATATTCTAGTAGTCGCTATGAGAAGATATGGTGACAAAGAGAATCACGAAAGTAGAATGCTAAAAACCTTTAAAGAAAAGACGAATCGCCGAAGAGAAGATGTATAGCGCAAATAAGAAAAAACGTAATGAAGAAGTAAGGAAGGTACCTACAAAGAGGAATAACGTATTGGGGAACACCACTTGTACATCCGAGATTGACAACTTCGGTTGACAACCTCTCACATTGGTGGGTCCCAATGTGTTTAAAAAAATAAAAAATTAACCACCCACTCACCCACCCCATACATGAGTGGTTGTCAACCGAATTTGTCAACCTTGTGTTGAACCTTAAAATATAATCCGCAAAACCTACCAACTAATAGTGAAGTGCAAGACAATACGAAAGGGAAAAGAGGTTTGCCCAAAGTAGGAGGACCTTCCCCTATTTAGGCGGCTACACGAGTTTAATAAAATACAAGGAGACCAATGTATAAAACATGATCTTTTAACAAAATCAATTACAAGATAGTCAATAAAAGGTCGCCATATGTTGTTTTTTATCTAAATAATCGAATTACCCCAAAACTTGGAGGGAATCTATAAATATCCCCACTTTTGAAGAGAAAGGCATGCAATTTAAATATTTCCCTTCCGAATTGCAATTTCCTCTCTTGCTCCAAGTTTGGTTACTACGTTAAAGTCCTGACTAGGTGAGATGATTTGTTGATCTGATTATTATCGTCAACACACCTTTTGAGTCCACTTGTTCGTTTATTTATTTATTGTGAATTTAGGTCACCTTTTGTTAAATTCTAGAAACAAATGGACTGAAAGAATCTAAAATGGGAGTTCATAAATATTATTTGATTGATAAGGGGGGTGTATTCGATTGAGACTTTGAAGACTTTGATGGATTTTTTTTTTTAAATGATGACTTTTGTGGATTTTTTTAGAGATTTGTATGAAATTAGTGGAAGTCTTTTGTAAATTTATAAACTTTTATTTTAAAACTTTTAAAGACTTATGTAGTATTCAAAAACTTTTATTTGAGATAAAATTTATGTGAATCTAGTACAATATTGTAAAATTATCACATACGAGGTAATGGTGATTCTCCTTAATATTCAGTATTATTAATATAATATACCTTTAATGAATAGATAAAAAAAAATATTTTTAAATTTAATTTAAAATTAATCAACATAAAATTTTATAATTTAATTAAAAATAGATATTTTTAAGAAAAAAATGAATGAAAAAGGAAAAAAAATAGTTATAAAAATACAATTTAATCTTTTCATAGAAAAGAAAAATAAACAATAAGAAAGAAAAAAGAAAAATAGAAACTAATACAATCAATAAACAAATAAATTTTAATCATAAATCTAATGTTTGTAGAAGAGAAAAGGAATATAAATATTGAAAAAAATACATATTAATTTCTTTCTTTCTTTTTTGGTGAAAGTCCACAGAAATGTTGTGATTAATGAGAGACATTTTTTTAGATTTTATTTGAGTGCTTTCTACTTAGAAGTTAGTACCATGAAGACTTTTATAAAAATCTCTAAAAGTCATAAAAATTTGAATACCACAAGATTTAGTGAAACTTCTAAAAAGTTTTAATTATATATACCGTGACTTTTAGAGACTTTTTAAAAATCATTAAAAGTCTCAATTGAATAAATCAATACTTTTAGAGAGTCTCCAAAAATTTACATTGAATATCCCTAAATTTTTTAAATCCCAAAAAGTCATTAAAATTATCAATTTTATACACCCCCCTAAGAGTATTTTTAAGAAACTCTCTAATCACTAAGCCCCTGTTTGAGCTTTATTTTCTAAAAAATTATTTTTAACTACTCATTGTCTAATAAAATAATTTTACACATGAATTCTAAAATCTCTCCACTTTTTAATAAGACATTCTCCAAAAACATCATTATTACAAAATATCTTTTTTTTTTAATTGCAACACCCTACTCTCCGTGTCAATATGAGAGCCACCAAAGCATCACCGTCCCGTGAAATTCCACAAATCCAAAAGTCAATACAATTATATAGATAGCTCATAATCTTCAAAGCAAGTCTTTGAATTTCTCTAGTAGAATTTCTGAAGCCTGGATCTCTTTGCCCCAAGCATCCCCTTCATCCCTTGTAATATACTAGATTTTTCGATAATTTTTAGAAATTTCAAGGATTTTTATGAAATTTTTAATAAAATTTATGGTTTCATACTACGCGAAAACAAAAAGTTACAGTGTCGAGAATGATATTTTTCCATATAATCACTATGTAACTACTGTGCAATGTGGATAGGAATGACGACTAAGCACGCAACAATATGTATAATTATCAATTTTAAAACTCGGATCATGCTTTGATTTGGAAAAGCGAAAGGATTGAGGATTAATGGGTCGAATAGGGATTGAATATGTGTAATTATATAAAGCAATAAATTTATGTTTAAATAATAAATAATATTAAATACTAGTATAATATTGTTAATTGAAAACTTGGAGAGTTTTTAATTTTTTATTAAATAAAATAAGATGGAAAAATAATTAGTTTATTCAAAATCACTACAAAATTGGATTCCCACTACAAAATCACAGGATATTCTTTTTATTGTTCCCAATCCCCACATTAGAATCCCACTACAAAGTCACATTAAATGCATTGTATAAATAAATGGGCCAACAGTTTGATATATAATCTCTTTGGGCCTTTAAATTCAAGAGGTTTAAAGATGACTAATATATAATTTTTTTAAAGGGTAAATCACAAGCCAAATGTAGTTTAAAAATTCAGTACTCAGGGGTGTGTGTGTGTGTATTCTGTTACAGTCGTTTCCTACAATCCAACATCGTTTCCTTTTATAGCAGGACTCTTTCACTACACATTCGAAATTTTCAAAATTAAATTGAGATTTGAAATTTATATGTTCACGATACAAAGCCTATTTCCGCTGCTGGAGGCAACAAACAGGTAACGCTTTTCATTGATTTTGATAACAAATTGAACGATTTCATCCATATTCATGCTTCGTGTCACAGATTTGGAAATCAATTTGGTGAAATATAATCGAAATTTGCATAAGAGAATACAATCCAGGTAATTAATTTGATTATTTTGTTCAGAGCTATAAATGTACATTCATATTTTCAGCAATTAAATCCAGTTCTAGTCACATAAGTGTTGAACGTGTTCGGCCAAATAAGTAAGTCACACGTCGCGTGAATTCTATTCCACCTATTACATCATATCCGCATATATGACTAATGTGCGTACTCAGATATGTGCACAGTCAATTATCTGTGACCTGCTACTAGATATCATTTACCATATGTGATCGTCTTGTGGCCTGCTTTTATTGAAATGTGAACTGAAAATACATGTATGTGACCATGAATGAACAACTAAGAACTAGCAAATAACAAAATATGACCAAACTGCGACCACATATGAACTGTGGCATGATAATAGCTATCTCTTACCATGCATGATCGACCCGTGACCTGCAAATATTGAAATGTGACCTTAAAATGCGTATATGTGACCATGAATGAACATTACATTACATCCCATTGCATACTGAGTACTATTAGAAGTATGGTAAGTGAAGTGGCAAGACATTAATTTTGGTCATATGTGACTTGGTTGAGAATTTGACCATAATGTCACATTACCAACTGTGAAGGTGATATCTGCATATATGACTACTCAGATCATAGTGTGTGATGAAATAGATAATGGTTGTAGATGAAATGTGAATGTGCGACTCCCAATGTCACCTATAATTTTTTGTCATATATGACTTGTTTGGAAATGTACCTTCATTTTAATTCATGAATGCCTTTATTAACTATGTAAATTCTATTACTCTAATCACTATGAAATTAATGGTATGAATTTGAAGTTGCAGAAATGATCTATTTACATGTATGTCTGTTGCATAGAGCTCAATCGTCATTGGTGTTGGTAGACCGTAGATGTAATTATGTAAATCTTGTTGACACGGTGATGAAAGTGTTTAGTTTGGATCCGATGAGGGTGGTAGTGTCGTTGAAGTATGTACTAAATGATAATTTGCCGCCATTCTCGATAAAAAATGACAGAAATGTGCAATCATACCTTTTACTGAAGGAAATGCATCGCGATCCTGCTAAATACCCAGTAATTATTGATGTGATAGCTGCAGAACTAGAAAAACCTTCTAATACAGTTTCGGTTAACCCTTCTCCTAATGGTGAGCTTTGTACATTGTAGGATATGGCGGCAGACATATGTAGAGCAGAATTGAAAAATCAGGTCACATTTATGACAACGAAATCACAGTTGTGTCTGCTGCAGATGCTAGAAAGGTCGAAGAAGGAAGAGTATTTTGGGATAAAGATATTTTAAAATTGAGCCTATCCATTTTTGCCATACAGAACATGTTTGAGTTTATGGTTGAACGGTTTGACAAGAAAGAAATTGTGAGGTGTTCATAAGAAGGTTGTAGCTAGATTTGCATATCGTCAAAATGAGGTAAAACGAATCTATTTAAGATTCGAAAGGTAGGTGGTCACACATGTGCATCAAATGTAGTGTTGAGGTCACAAGGCAAGTATCAACTGCAGTTTTATCTTCTAGCATCAAGTATAACTACACTCATCCAGTACTATATACACACCAAAGGATATATGTAGTGATATGTTGCAGACTTATGGTGTTTATTTAAATTATTCGAAATCATGGAGATGCCGCGAGCACACCTTAAAGATGGTTAGGGGTGATCCAACCAATTCATTTGGTAAGATACCAAACTTCTTCCACGTGCTCCGACAAAAGAATCCTAGTACGATCACAGAGTTGGAGGTTGATAGTTATAGTAGATTCAAGTATTGTTTTATGGCACTTGGTGCATCAATACGTGGATGGAAGCATTGTTGGCCTATAATATGGTCGATAGTACGTACTTGAATGGTCACTACGACGGTACCCTTTTCACAGCGTGTACACAGTATAAAGAATGCAATAGAGCATGTTTATCCAGGAGCATATCATGGTATTTGCTCGTATCATTTGAAGTCATATTATGGAAAAATAGGACAAAATATTACACATTCTTTCAACTCAGTTGTCCACCATTACATGTTGAAAGAATTTGAAAACGTCTGGACACAATGAACGAGAAGATTCGTAGATATTGGTATTGAATTGCTTCCAAATACATTGTCACATACATTGAAATGGTCACGTGTCCATTATATGGAATTAATTTATAGTGTACATTTTGTAGGCTGATGTTAGATCTAAAAAGTGGTCACGAATCCATATGCTGGCAAACAGATATTCTACAATGACATCAAATATTGTAGAATCAGTCAACGCGATCACCAAGGCAGGGAAAAATTACCTAATTATATCCTTGCTAGAGTCATTGCGACAGACTGTACAAAATTGGTTCTGTAAACATAAAGATGATGAGCATGGAACGTTCATGATGTTTTCCACCAAGTATGAGAACGCGATGAGGAGGATGAGTGTAGAGTTAAGGAACTTGAGGGTAGCTTATTTACTTTTCTGCTGATATTTATGAATGTGACCTGTCTAACTGCATGTGATCTGGATTATACACTGTGACAACATATGTATAATGTGACAACATATGTGTGTGCATGAATCTTGTATAATTAACTTAGATAGAATGCATTTTGATCTCGACATAAGTGCATCTGACCTAAACCTTGCATCTGTGGCAAAAAATATATGTCTGTGACCTTGAATGTAGAATGTGATAAGATATGTATGTGTCTGATGTTATATATGTAACCTGAACCGAATGTATGTGACCTCCAATTAAATGCATGTGACTTGAACTGATCATCAGAGGTCAAAATACACATGTATGTAACACCTATCTCTGTTCTGGGATTTCATATTTTGCTGCTTGTATTGAAAAATGCCATTCTTGATTTTGCTTTCTTGTAGGTATCTCCTTCCAACCAATCAGAGTCATCTGTCAGCAATGAAAAGTCTAACTTTGTTGTTGATATTGAACGAGGTACGCGCACGTGCAAGATGCTACATGTCGATTTGTTACCATGCCCGCACGCCTTGGCCATAATTGCAAATACAAATAGGGATACATATGTGTACTATTCTTATTAGTACACAAGAAATGCATATCTGAATGCGTATGAAGATTCTATATATCCTGTTGGAAATCTAGACAAATGGAAAGTGCCTGATGAAGAGTAATATGAAGTTGTCTTAGCTCCTAACAAAAAATGAAGTTTTGGAAGACCTACTGAGAAGAGGAAGAGATCAACTAGAGAAGGGAAACCAAAAGTGAAATGTGGTTGTTGTGGTGGACATGGTCACAATCGCAGGAGATGCTCAAGTTTGATGTCATTGTATTGAAAAGATATGGAGAATAACACTATGTAATTGGAAAATAATAGAGGATACAGATATAACAAATGTCATATCACATTATTTTATTTGAAACATTTATTTGAATAACAAACGTCGAAATCATCATCGAAGGTCACATTTTAAATTGTGTAAATGTGATTTGGTGTCTTAAAAGTGCGGCGTGAATTACACAGTGAATCTATGTGATCACATTGTCGTAAATGCTTATTATTTTTTGCTTTGTGACCTAGGGTTTAAAGCAAATATATGTGACCTGCTTGTTACAAACTCACCCTCATCTGTGACCTGAGTTCCTGTGGTGTCAATGGAAATATATTTGACCTACTTCTTGTAGTTCTAAATATGCTTGTGACCTATTGTTTCAAGAAAGGATATATGACCTATTTTACACATATACAACAATAATATGTGACATGTTTTACACATCCACATATGTCTTTTGAAATAATTTTAAAACATGACAGTGACGTGTGGGGCCAAATAGTAATATGTAACCTACTTTTCCCATCGAAATCGTGATCTATGACTTGCTTTTCCTACCCGCATATGCATTCTGAACTTAGTTACACAAATAACTGTGACGTTGTGGTGTCAAGAATGCATATGTGACCTACTTTTCACATTCAAACCGTGATACGTAACTTGTTTATCACATTCACTTATACACTATGCATGAAACATGTATCAACGTATACATAACAAACGACGACATATTACTAATCGAAACATGTGGCAGTATTCAATAGAGTAACTTCAACATATGAGAAAATATGAAAATGTTCCATTTGCAGGTCATAAACTTCATTTACAAATCTAATTCCAATATCCATTCTATGACTATCCCTCCTCTTTTGTAGCCTGCATTGCCTTCTTCATGTAACTCTCTGTATTTGTATAAGAGAAGCAATATCCAATTTACACTTGTTGGCATCAAATTTGTAAGGTATGGAACTTTTGCCATCATGGATAAGACGTACAAAATAACGAATATCCCGCAATCATGACTGCCAAACAACACAAAACATTATGTTATTTGTGTGTTTATTTTAGAAGTTATACATGTATTATTTGTTACATACTTACCTATTTGTCTGCTGAGGTAGGGTACGATCGACAATCACCTTCAATTCCATGCATTCGGATTCATTGTAATCAGAGTCCTTTTTTGAAATACACATTGTACTCATTAATTGAGGCAATATTTTCACATGTCTCAATACCTTGTAGGACCTTCCAATCGTGATAACTTTTACCAGCCGAATTGAATACCATCAACGTATGGCTTCTGAATATTAGTAGATCGAGCATCTAGTGAGCTTTGTTGGTTGGCAGGATTGACATGAACACATAATCAACATAGGCCCAAGGTGTGCTTAGAGGTATGCTGTGACCTGTCATGACATCAGTTAGGCTGGACTCCGACATCAGAACATTAGGATCCTTCAGGAAAACAGGGTACAACTCTTTTATCTTATTCTGGAACCAAGTGTTTGTCGTTGTAGCTCTATACACTAATTTCTTCCCAAATTTTGCCAACTGACGAATGTAATAGAAGCATGCACCCATGTGTTGTTTCAATAGAAATGGAAAGATTAGATATGACATGAAATAGTTAGAATGAAGATCGCGTTGTGACTTAATTCAAGTTTGATATGTGACATGTCGGCATGAAAGTTCAGATTGACTGTGACCAATGTGTAACTATGGATTGAATGATGTGTATGCATGCAGTGGTACCTGTGTGATAAGATTCTCTGATTCATTATGATTGAAATGTGAATGAAAAGAATGCGTAAGTGCAACCGTACTGCATTGCTCAAAGACGTCTCCTCGTTTATAAGCTAGTGGAACCATGCTTTGTGACCGACTGTGAATGAATTGATAACGAAAGCGGGTTCGATTATGTCGTCCTACTCATTAAACTTTTTCCCAAAGCCAAACATTGAACATTAAGTTGCTTTTATACTATGGGTTGCTGAGAACATTCAGACTTAGCTGCAAACTTTACATACCTGCTTTTTGGCTTGTACCCTCTCTGGAACTAGCCCAAGAATGCCGATCTATCAGCTTCTTTGACATTGTCTTTGTAAGTTTCAAAAATGAATACACTCTCATTGTGCTTGAATAAATTCCTTTCTACTACAACAAAAGGAGATCACAATATCCTCGCAGGCATCAAAACCCGCTTCATTGGTAATGAAGAAGCTGATTCGGAAGTAGGTGATACCTGTATATTGTTGTACAAGTCATAAATTAGTCTGTGTAGAGTCACTAAGTTGAACATCCAACATATTGAATGCCAGGGACGTGATTTCAAGCATATGTGTGATAAGTGACATCTGAACGCTTATTGTTCGTGATCTATATGTGTTGTGTGTCCAGTATAGTACCAAAAATGATTGTACCTTTGTGACAACATTTTTTGTTGCTATCACCACATCAGAAATGACGGCATCTACTTGATTCTGAATGTCTTCAAAACGCAAAACATCAGGTTGTGAATATCCGACTCCAAAATCAAATGAAGATGGTTGAAGACTATATGGAAGGCCAATATCATCGCTCGGGTACATATTCCCCTTTCCTTTCCTATCAACCATTGGTTCCACATTTTCCACTTGTATTTTAAATTACAGAAAGTGTGACATGTCAAATGTAACCATTTTCATTGAAAGAAAGTGCGAACATTTTATGTACCTACCTCCTCGGTCTTATCGGATCCTCTAGGAGCCTAAGTTCCTTTGTCTCCTACTCCATCAACTTGATAACTTGTTTTTTCATTAATCCACCTTATAATATCATCCATTGAACTCAAAATCATTGCCGTTACAAAATTTGGACACAAATTACATGTTTGTCCGAATCTCCATCAAGTCACTTCTTATTTGTCTTTGCACTTGGACGATGTCATCCAATATTTTTGTCTGATGAGCATTGAGATTTGACATCTATGACTTGATGTCATCAATCTCTAATTCAACACTTTATTACATGACTTGAGATCAAAGATTTGCTAAGTCAATTCCTCAAAAACTTGAAAACATAAAATAACATACCATTAACTGTGACCTTCAAATATGTATCTGTGACCCTGTATGAACGATATGTGACCATTAATAGTGAACTGTAGGCGGGAAATAAATATATGTGACGAAAAACGAGTGACCTGTGACCTGGAAATAATGAAATGTGACTAAATATCTAACTTATATTACCTTCTTGTGCCCCTTCAGATTGTGGTTCATTTGGAGAACGAGGGGCAGTTGATGTACCTTCATCAGTATGGGGTTTTTCGTAGGGAGATGACTCCCGACATCTTGGTGGATGATCTACAAAATAAACTAAAAAATCATCATCATCATCTGTGACACGATCCTAGCCAATACTACTATCTGTTAGCAGTATTACTGACTTTCCACTTATCCCAGCACGATCAGCCAACTTCTCTACGTTCGTCTTTTTACCGTTGGATCCACGGGAACTCTGATTGATTTGGCTTGTTGTAGTGGACACCATCCATGTATGACATAGCTATTTCAATTTCTGGTGGTTTGAGTTCATAAATTTTGACCTTATAATACTATATATTAGTATAATAAAATATCAACAATTCACTAAACCATAGTTAAAAATTGATTGAACATTTACATTAGGGTTGGTGAAGAAGTTGATTCTTTCCAACTTGGTAGCAGATGGTTGCTCCTGTATGGTCTAGTTTTTGATTCGAGGATAAATCCTCGATACTTGTATCATAATGATTCCATCAAAAATAGGAAAGGTCTCGTAGATCCATACTTGAAAGGTTACCAACATACCTCGTAGGCTATAGTGTGTTGCCCTCCTACTTAATTCATCCCTCAATGAACTCAAAGTAATATCAAATAGTAACTTGCCCCATGGGAATCGGTTCAATGCGTAAAAGTCTTCAATGAGAACAAACAAATAGTTGTCAACCACCTTCTTGTAATCTCTAGGGAAGAGATAAGCGATAATGAAATACAAAATTCCTATCATAGCAATATCATTATTCGGAAGAGCTTCAACAAGATCCAAATCCGGCATTTGGCACGCTGATAAAAATGTGGACTTCACATCTTCGTATGTTATACTATCTACTTGAGCAAAGTAGAGTGTGTCACTATCTCCAGAACATCTCAGTCATGTGACTAGGCAGAACTCGGATATAGAGAATCTGACATATCGCCCTGCCACTTAAAACCACATTTCTTCCGCATTAGATTCATAAACCTACCTCGAGAGGAAGTAGTGAATCAACTGTGGTTGTATCACAATTTTATGGCACTCCAGGAAATGAGCAAAGCAAGTTCCCATCATTATACGTTTTTGTCTTTGACTTAAGTTCGTTTGAATAGTGGTAAAAACTCCCTTACTCACTAAGGTTGTTATCTTTCCTAGGAACCAGCTCTTTTCTGGCATAACGAATTTTCAAACCTACAATAAGAATATAGAATGACATAATGTTAATTTTTGATAAGCTTTGTTGTATAATCATATTTACACACATATGACATTATGGATCCAAGCCACAAATTCATAGCAACCTAAAACACATTGCATACCATGGGAACATGCCATGCAAACAGATGTATGTTGGTGTATAATCAAATGAATAAGGTATAGACTTCAGAAATATTGATCACATAAAGAAGCATGAGGTCACAGATTTGGGAAACCTTGGTTTTGCTGTTTTGGATTCATGCTTTATATTTTCAATCCATGCTTTTTATAGATTATTATTCACATAAAGAAGCATGATGTCACAAACTCGGGAAACTTTGGACAGATGATGTTCATAAGGTCACAGACACCGGACATCTTGGACACATGATGAATCTTAAGTCACAGACTTCAAAAATCTTGGTCACATGAATTCTCATGAGGTCACATACTTCAAAAAAATTGGTTACATTAATGTTCATTGAGAATATATAACATGTTAGGCATCACAGTGAAAAAACAATCAATTTCCTTAATGTCATAGAATCCTAATCCAATAATTACAGACGAATATTGGTCACATATGTCAAATGCATGATCAATACTTCAAAAACAACTATTCTCCTACGTATGCATCACTAAAATTGTAACACAACACTAAAAAAATAAAAAAACCTTTTTCGATATCCCTTTTCCCGTGGTCACAGGAGCTGCGTGCTTTTTAGTTGGGGTTTTTTTAGGCTCTCCTCTCACTTCTTCTTCCTTATTCTTCTTTTGGTGGTGTCTTTGACATTGACAACCCTTTCTGCACCCTTCAGTTTTTCCATTTCAATTCGATTTTTATTC
>CAIGRL010032415.1:0-10747 GCA_903798325.1 Fraxinus xanthoxyloides
AGAAAGGCAAGGGACATGAACTAACTTCATTTAGACCTTGTTTGATACACATTAAAATTTTCATTTTCATTCTTCTACTTATTTTCAACCACACATTTTTCAATAAAATAATATTTTCTATCACATTAATAAATTTTCCTTCTTTTTCAACCAAACATTATCCATCAATCTACTATTCCAAAATACATTCTTTCAAAATAATATCTATCAAATACACTCCTAATCATCTATGTCCTGTCTTTTTAAAAAAGAACGGAGAGACCTTCAAACGCAAAGTCTAGAAAATAAGCTTTAAATCAAATCTTATAATATTATTTTTGTCACGTATCATCATTTCAAGTGTTTTAAGTTTAATGTAACTGATTCTTAAGACAAATAATTTTTTTTAAAATATTTATGTTATCATGTAGCTAATTATACTATGAGACGTGCTTCGCACGAGCATCTAACTAGTATTCAGTTAAATGTCATTATTTTATCATTTCTTGTAATAATTAGTTATACACAGTATATTAGCTTAATAATAGTATCTTCATGACATTTCAAACGCAAATTTAAATGACATAAAATATCAATTTTGTGTGAAAATAATGCTTTAACAGGACTTCAAATTTTATTTTCACGCCAATTGGAATAATCAACATTGTACTCATTCGATGTAATATGGATTATTCTACTTGTACATCAAATGTTATATTAAGAATTGCATAATATACGAATACAAGTGGCATTGGTATTTGGTTGGTGAAAATTAAACACTTGTGCATTAAGTAGCCCTTGATGTACATGTCATAAATCTAATTTTTTTTTACTTAGCCTCTTAATAGGAATTAAAATTAAATTTTAATAAAAGTTAGCGAAATGTGTGTTTGAAAAGTTGCGAGTTCAATGAAATTCGTGATTAAAATTAATTGTTAAAATTAACATTGATAAAATTTTAATTTTAATTCCAACCAATCAGGAGCTTAATAATTTGATTTAACTTATGTTTGTTTTATTTTATTATTTTTTTGTTAACATATATAATAAATTGTAATTAAAAAAAACTAATAATTAATCAATACATTAAAAAATTTACAAACTAAAATTCAAACATCACAAATTTTATAATTAGCAACTAAAAAGAAATTAGAACTACAACAATGTAAATATTGAAAATTAAATTTAAGTAAAATATAACATAAACTAGGACAATAATTTAATATCATGGGAGATCATTTTTAGATCATTCAAGATCATCATAATTGACCAAAAGAATTAGAGATACATTGAGATTCTTGACTTTGTTGTTGAGATCTCTTTTGCATAATTCATTTTTGTTCTTTTCTAAAAAAAAATAAAACTCAAATAAATTTAGATCCATTATGGAATTCAAATATTTTTGTAAATATTTTTTAAAATTTATTAAAAATATATATTTTAGTTAATTAAATATAATTTAAAATTTAGTAATTTAAAATAAATTAGTTGCTCATAAATCAAAATGATGCCAATCGGGAAAAGCAGCAAAAAAAAAATAAAAAAATCCCCACAGAATATCCAAGTATCCAACGGTAAATCGAGATTAGACATCCCGGAACATCAGAGTACGCCTCAAATATTTTAACTAAAGAATTTGATTATAAAATTCATTGCGGTGGAGCAGCATAGCACCTTTGATGATGATGCTGAGATTTTTATCAACCCATAGGCCTCTGCCTATACTCCTTTGTTTCATCAAAATCAGAAATGATGGCATAATTACAGATATGGTACCAAATGGAATATTTTTTTCAATCATACTACAACACTACAATTTGACGCATTGAATGATACCTGGGCCGTGTTGGGTGTTATCGAATGTCAGCCTCAATGTATTATTGTATTTTTTTAAGCGGCGTATTGTGTTGGGTGGGAAACGGGAATGGGGGCGGAGGTGGGTTGGTTCAGTTAAAAGCAAAGATCACCTTCTTCTTCCTAACATCACCACTCTTCAAGCTTCAGTTTTTTACCCTTTTTAGTGGATTTCAATTTCAAACCTTACCGTCCATTAAAATTTGGTCTCACTTTTCAATCTTCTTGTGTATATATATAGAGTCTAATACTCTAATTCCTTGCCATATTCCAGTGATAGGAGAGTAGCCTTTTGAGTTTTCTCTCTCCTCTTTATTTCAAATCATTCTTTTTATCTTCTTATCTGCAACCTAGTGATTTTGGACAAAGAAATAAGAAATGGGTTCATGTAGAAATACCAGAAATAGAGTTCTGCTATGTCTTTTTCTTCTTGTTTTTCTTGAAGTGATTAGCCCATCTGTTTCATCTAAGGTATTGCTTCCTTTGCATAACAGTAATATATACATGTATGTGAATGGATTATGATATCTTTTACGTATAAATATGATGTCTGGTTGCAATGTTTTTCGTTCCAGTTGTATGTGGTGTATATGGGTAGCAAAGGTAGGGATGATCCAGATGAGATTTTGAGGGCAAACCACCAAATGCTCACTGCTATTCACAAGGGAAGGTCTCTTTCTTGATCCTTATTCAACTGTGTCATTCTTTTTCAAAAGGGTTCATTTTATTTTTCTTCTGTTTTTTGCTTTTACTTCTTGTCAATTAATGATTTGCTATAAATGCGCAGTGATGAAGAAGCCAGGGCTTCTCATGTTTACAGTTATAGACATGGTTTCAGAGGATTTGCAGCCAAGTTGTCTGAAGAACAAGCCTCTGAAGTGGCTAGTAAGTCCTTCCCTTTTGCTAATAAATGCAACTTGTACTTCACCCATTTTTAGAAATTGAATGATTTCTGGATTCTGTATTCATAGAAGAAAAATAAGATTACTCTAAATATATAAGGATAATAATCATAATATGCTTGGATATATTCAAACCAGAAATGCCAGAAGTGATATCAGTCTTTCCCAACAAAAGGAGGACACTTCACACTACTCATTCATGGGATTTCATGGGCTTAATTGGTGAAGAAACTATGGAAATCCCAGGTTACTCCACCAAGAATCAAGTTAATGTCATCATTGGTTTTATTGATACAGGTGATTTCTTTGAAACCTTCTCTACTTTGTTACTTTTTATTATTAGTTCAGTGAAAGGTCAGGTCAAAATTGAA
This sequence comes from Fraxinus xanthoxyloides, assembly GCA_903798325.1. NCBI lineage: Eukaryota > Viridiplantae > Streptophyta > Magnoliopsida > Lamiales > Oleaceae > Fraxinus > Fraxinus xanthoxyloides. The sequence goes on from CAIGRL010032415.1 coordinate 3,107, forward strand.
TAATTAACAAAGTATCATTTGATGGCTGATACAACTAGCTCTTGACATTGATTGCAAATGGTTAAGGAAAAATTGAATTATTGAGGACATTCCTTTACTTCTCTGTTTCTCTTTGTTGTAAACATTCCGTCGTAGGGAAAATCTTACATGAGTCCATATAATCAGCCCTTCTTTTAAAAAAATTTATTCCCTTTTATGGCTTGACAATGGCAATTAATCCTTCCTAGTTTTCAAAGTTTACCAACTTCTTTCAATCAATAGTCCATCCATCATTATCCATGACATTGAGGTTAATAATAACATTGGAATTGAATGGTTCGAAAGTGGTGTTATTGAAAGTTTCGTAGATAGAGACTTGCAGCTTGCAAAAATCACATGCAATGCAATGAAAACATACTTACTCAATTGAGTATAACTCAGGATTTACCTCAGTTTATAAATGATTCCACTGTCTCCTTTTCTTGTAATATTGCTATCCAATTTTCCCCAGAACTTCTTCTTCTTCTCCGTGCTACTGCTATGTATAATAGAATTCCAATGTTCCCTCTAAAAACAAAAACAAGAAAGGTAACATAAAACGTGTTAATTCTTAGGGACCGCGATTGTACTACAGAACACTATCCCTCTTTACTTGCTAACTTTTTTCCTTTCTCAAATAATTAGAACTTAGTCTTCACATAAGACAAATGTATGGCAGGAATTTGGCCAGAGTCCCCAAGTTTTAGTGATGTCAACATGCCTCCGGTGCCAACCGGATGGAAGGGACATTGCCAATCAGGGGAAGCATTCAACTCTTCGACTTGCAACAGGTCAAAAACATTATGGTCCTACTTCAATTAAAATTTCTTCAATTTCTGTTGATCATTTAATTGGACCAATATCAGCTAAAGTTATCCTCCTCTAGGAAAGTGATTGGTGCAAGATATTATCTCAATGGCTATGCTGCTGAGGAAGAATTGGGGAATACTGCATCATTCAAATCTCCAAGGGACAGCTCTGGTCATGGCAGTCACACAGCTTCAACTGCTGCTGGTCGTTATGTGAATAATATGAATTATAAGGGGTTGGCATCTGGCGGAGCTAGAGGAGGGGCACCAATGGCTAGGATTGCAGTATATAAGACTTGCTGGAGCTCTGGTTGCTATGATGCTGACTTGTTGGCCGCATTTGATGACGCCATTAGAGATGGAGTGCATATCGTGTCTCTGTCTTTGGGTCCTGATGCTCCCCAGGGAGATTATTTCAGTGATGCCATTTCTGTGGGATCATTCCATGCTGTTAGCCATGGAATAGTGGTTGTTGCTTCAGTTGGAAATGAAGGAAGTCCAGGGTCTGCAACAAATCTAGCTCCTTGGATGATCACTGTTGCTGCTAGTTCAACTGATAGGGAGTTCATGTCCGACATTATACTTGGAAACAGAGCTCACTTTTCGGTAATCAGTTCATGTTGCATTTATAATAAAGTAAATTGTTGATCCTTACTCAGGTTCCTATTATTGGACAGGGTGAAAGTCTGAGTCTACTTAAGGTGAACACCTCGACAAAGATCATCTCTGCTTCTGAAGCTTATGGTGGGTACTTCACTCCTTATCAATCCAGGTGAAGCAGAAGGTAGTTAACTTGTGTATAATCTGAATNCATTTCTGTGGGATCATTTCATGCTGTTAGCCATGGAATAGTGGTTGTTGCTTCAGTTGGAAATGAAGGAAGTCCAGGGTCTGCAACAAATCTTGCTCCTTGGATGATCACTGTTGCTGCTAGTTCAACTGATAGGGAGTTCATGTCCGACATTATACTTGGAAACAGAGCTCACTTTTCGGTAATCAGTTCATGTTGCATTTATAATAAAGTAAATTGTTGATCCTTACTCAGGTTCCTATTATTGGACAGGGTGAAAGTCTGAGTCTACTTAAGATGAACGCCTCGACAAAGATCATCTCCGCTTCTAAAGCTTATGGAGGGTACTTCACTCCTTATCAATCCAGGTGAAGCAGAAGGTAGTTAACTTGTGTACAATCTGAATTTATGTATTCAACATTGAAATCTTATGTCACTTTTATATCTCATGTTTGTCCCTTTAGTTACTGCTTGGATAGTTCTTTGAATAGAACAAAGGTGAGAGGCAATGTTCTAGTATGTCGGCATGCTGGAAGCTCAACAGAGTCGAAGCTGGCAAAAAGTGTGGCAGTAAAAGAAGCTGGAGGAGTTGGGATGGTTCTTATAGATGAAACAAATAGAGATGTCGCCATTCCTTTTGTCATCCCAGCAGCAATTGTTGGCAGAAAAATAGGACATAGGATCCTTACTTACATAAACAATACCAGGTTCGTCACCTCAGTTGTTGCCAAAAAATTTTCTGTGTTCTTTTTTATTCTGCACTCCCTTATTGCTGACTCTTTCACGTGGACAGTAATCCTACGTCAAGGATATTATCTTCCAGGACTGTATTAGGATCCCAAGCTGCTCCTCGAGTTGCGCCATTTTCTTCCAAAGGTCCCAATGTCTTAACCCCTGAAATTCTTAAGGTGATTTAGTATAAACAACAGGGTAATCTTTTTATTTATTTATATATTCACTTTTTGTAAATGCATCTTATTAAATAACATCTGCAGGTCACAGATTTACTGGAATTTCATTTGTATTTTTCTTCTTGAACATTTTTCCACAGCTAAATTTTATCTTCTCAAACCAATTAAGATTCCTGACGTGCATTATTCTTGCTGTTTGAGTATGTAGCCAGACGTCACAGCACCTGGATTGAATATCCTGGCAGCGTGGTCTCCGGCAACTAATAAAATGAATTTCAACATACTCTCTGGAACTTCCGTGGCTTGTCCACACGTAACAGGAATTGTAGCCTTGATAAAAGCCGTGCATCCATCTTGGTCTCCATCTGCAATTAAATCAGCCATTATGACTAGTGGTAAACTAACAAGTTTAAAATCGACATAACTTTTCTCATGTATATTTACATCATAGCTAAATGTGAAGTTTGATGCAGCTACCGTATTAGACAAGCATCGGAAACCTATTACAGCAGGCCCAGATGGACGAAGAGCAAATGCTTTTGATTTAGGTTCTGGCTTTCTGAACCCAAGGAGAGTTCTTGATCCTGGTCTCATATATGATGCAGCACCCACAGATTATAAAGCCTTTCTTTGTTCAATTGGTTATGATGAGAAATCAGTGCATTTGATCACCGGAGACAACATCACTTGTTATCAATCTTTTGCAACGGCATCCGACCTTAATTATCCATCCATCACAGTACCTAATCTGAGGAAGTCTTTTTCAATCACTCGTACAGTGACAAATGTCGGGAGGCCAAGGAGCATCTACAAATCAGTCGTGTTTCCTCCAACGGGGATCAATGTCACTGTAATACCCAAACGACTGATCTTTAATAGGTATGGGCAGAAGATCAACTTCACTATAAATTTCAAGGTGACTGCCCCATCACAAAATTATGTTTTCGGATCCTTGTCATGGAGAAGTAACAAGTCTTGGGTACCCATCCCACTGGTTGTACGGGTTGCCAGGTCCAGGTCCGGGTTAATGATATAAGCAGTTATAAAATGGGAATATAGATATAAGAACACAAGAACGAATGTGCAAATTTCATGTCCCAGTGTAGATTGATAGATAAACCTACATTAAAGTATTGAATACATATTTTTCAACCATTCCTTTACTTTATTCATTGGTTGGTGTTGGGAGGTTTCTTCATGCCAACACGACATAAATTCGTACAAATTTGAAATAATGGAAAACTCTACGGATAACTGTCGTCTAGATGGTATGTTCATTGTCCAATGGGTTAGAAGAGCTCAACATTCAATAGATCTTACAGCAACCACACAGACGTATATAGTTGCAATTTCAAATTCAATATCAAACGGACTTTAGATAATCTGAAATAAGGATGACTATAAATAGTTGAATGGTAAACTGAAATAACATTGCTCAAAAAATGCTTTGAAAAAATCTATAGCAAAGAAACATACTGCAGAGCTTAGATTATCAACATAAAATTCCCATATTTTTAGGCTTACAGGTGTTTACAGTAGGAAACTCATGTAGCTTACTTGTTCAGACATTGTATAGTACTAAACAGAAAGAAAAATAAGTTAAAAATCTTGTCATTTATACTTCCAGTCTGGTCGAGTAATGCTTAGCACACATGCTTATATAGAATATAATGATAAGTCATGGCTATCTTTGGCCCTGAGGCTGAATATCTGAAGGATCAATTAGGCCTTCCAAGACGACAAGCTCATCCAGCAAAGATAGCTTCTCCTTTTCAAGGGCCATAATATCGTCTTCAACCTCTTTCAACTCTGATCCCAATCCAAAGCTTTCCTCTTCCAGCAGCAAATATTTGCGCCTCAGTGCCCGATATTCATTTCCAGAATTAGAAGAGTCTGGCAACGAATCTGAGGCAGAACGCTCTTGTTGTTGGAACAGTGGGGAAACATTATTCATCAGTACTTTTCTGGAGGCCTTCTGCCCTTTCTGGCTAGAAGAGGGTCGAGCGTCTTGAAATCTTTTCCTATTATCCCCAGATGCATTAAGCATTTCAGTCTCTTTTGTTGAAGGCTTCTTTTTTCTTGGCTTGCTAACCAAGGCATCATTTGTTGGCAGCATTTTCTGATCTTCCATTTCTCAATCAATTCGTGGATGGCACTGTACTGACAGAATACCAAAGAAGAAGAAAAAAATAAACACATGAATAGATACGATATATACCCAATAAGATACAACAAAAGTAAGAAGATGATCCTGCTTGACATTGCAACAGATTTTCTGAAACAAGCACCTGCACTGATACATACTAAATATAACTGATGGTAAGTTTGATATCGGTCAACTATAACATTTATGCAACAAGGATATCTGACATTCCTATAGCATTTCTTCGTTTCACCCTACACACCTCCTCAACATTGCCATGCTTCCATTTTCTACATGTTCTCAGAGCAGAGCAAGATGCCTGCTGTATACCTCAATTCCATTAATTTTAGAAGTGATTTGTATGCAATATGCTACTGGATTAATGAAATAAAGGTATAGCGACTTCAGATATTACTATGATCTAAAGAGACGAGTCCAAGCTGACATACATCGTCCACCTCTACAAGGAGATTGGAAACTGGACATGGTATCTGCTAATATATCCACCTAGTCTGTTATTCTATCAATCGAAGATGCAGGCCAGTTACTAGAAGTCAAGAAAGATACATAATACATACAAACACAACCAAAGTCAAGAAATAAAGATAAATAATCTTCCTAAGAATGAAAGAAGTCCATCCGGCACCCATCCAACTTATTAAATGTAAAAATGAACTCGACTCTTGATTATTGCAGCTCAATCTCCCTTGATTGGGTACATCACTGTGGAGAGAACCATTCAGTTTCTTGTGCTCAATTCATGCATCTTATACAATTGCGAGACAAGTCATACAAAAAAGGTCCGGTAAAATTCATCAAGATAATTTTTTATTAAACATCAATTAGAGTGTTTTATCCTAACGATGTTCTTCTCTCAAATATATCTCAAAATTAAAAAAACGATAATATCATAGCCATGTAACTCGATCCAAACCCTTAGGGGGGAAATTGAAAATCACCCAATGCAAAAAAATAATAATTGTACACAGAATCTCCAAAAAGAACTGAATTTCAAGTTAAACAAGAAATAATACTCTAAGCTCCAAAGGACTGTGAGTGAAAGAAATTAATGAATATCATTCTACAACCACCTCTACAAGGAGATTGAAACCTAGACGTGGTATCTCCTAATATTCCACCTACTCTTTTATTCTATCAACCGAAGTTGCACGGCAATTACTAGTAGTCTAGAAAGATACATCATATTAAACAGGGGCGGAACCACCTGGGGGTCTAGGGAGGCAACTGCACCCACTGGATTTTGGCCCTGGGTATTTCACCTATTACACTTGAGGGCGGCGGCAAGTTTTGAAGGCAAGGAGAAAATCATAAACAACCGCATCCACAATTGTAGAAAAATGTTGTCAAAAAAATCATTGTTGCTAGAGGAGGAAGATTACCATCAAGAAACCAAAAAATTGGGAAAATAAATAGATTATAAGGAGTTGAGTTGAAATTAAATCATTAAAAATCAGAGAGTGCGATTTCAACGTATAAAACCCTTTTCTACACTAATAAAATCTGATACTACCTTCCAATTGTGTCGATGAAGAACTTGGGTAGAAATCACTGCAACAAAAGATAAATAGGCGCCAAGTGATGAATGTCTCCCTATTAGCCTCTCCCCCAATATTTATCGCAATAACGAGGAAGAAAATCTTTGGTCTATGAATAAGAATAGAACGGCATATTACGCACGCTTATATATATGTGCTTTTTAGTTGGACTTGCCAGGTTATTTCCCACTAATCAATTTTTCATACGTGCCACGAAAGAAAGCACATGTGGGCAAAATCGGATCAAACTCGTCAAAATCATTTAAATCGAACCAATTCGATCGGTTTGGATCGATTTTCTTGTTATTTTTATATGGGTTGGGTGGGTGGCTATGCAGGCGGGTTGGGTTGGGTCGCCTACTTAAAAAAAATAACTATGTACAAAGTTTTATGTATTCCAAGAATAGTCCAATAATAAAATGTCTAAAAGTAAAAAGAATCTAAAATGTATAAATGAATAGTGTAACAATAATTATCTTGGTGCATTTTAAAGGTGGAATTTATTGTTCTTGCTCCTTTCCACAATAAGTGTAGTATAAGTTTTCCATGTTAAGTTAAATGCACTTTATTTTTTGTAAACTCGATTAATGAGGATTGAATGAGATAATAGATAATTTTATTTATTTTTTTATTTACTATTTAGTTTTGTATATCTTAATTTAGCCCTTGTTTAAGTAACATTAATTTTCACATTTTCATTTTTTACTCATTTTCAACAACACATTTTTCAATAAAATAATATTTTTATCACATCTCCTTCATTTTCGACTACATATTTCTCATCACATAAACAATAAAAATACATTATTACTCCCGAAATGTCCACCAAACAAACTCTTAGTATGATAGAAAATTGGATGACTTTCATTTTTGTTGACAAGTCGTCCCAAACCGACCAACTCAATCCAACCCGATCGATATTTGATTGGGTTGGGTTGTGTTTCAACTTTTACATGGGTTGAGTTGAATTAAATTTTGACCAAACCAATCGTGTCGGGTTGGGTTTGTGTTGAAACAAAAATTGACCCAACCCAACTCAATCCATGCCCACCTCTAGAAGTAAGACCCTATTTGATTACAACGAATTTCATGAAAAATGCCACATTCGAGAAAAACTAATTCAACTTTGACTGTTTGATTGCAACATGAAAATGAAAATCGAATTACAAGGTAGAACCACTTTAAATTGCATTTTCTTTGTTTCCATGGAAAACGAGTTCATATGAGTTTTGTGGGTTTTTATTTCTACTTTTACCTATCAAAAGAACCCTAATTTTTAGGATTGGGATTTGTTCCGAATTATTGTCGAGTATTTGATTGAAAATACTATTGAAAAAGTATTTGGAGTTGTTAGTAGACTTGAATATGTTTTGAAGGAGACAGTGATTCATCACAAATTCTCCATTATTGATTT
>CAIGRL010032419.1:0-17659 GCA_903798325.1 Fraxinus xanthoxyloides
AAAAAAAAAAAAAAAAGAGAGCCTAATTTTTAACTGAGATTTAGTGAAGTGAAGCGGATTGTTGCTGTTCATTTCATAGGTGTATCCCAGCTTGTAATTCTTAATTTTGAAAAATTAGTCTTGAAAAGAAGGTAAAATGCAATAAAATTTGGAAGTTCAAATGTTTAACGAGGGAATCAGTGATTTTGGAATTATAAAGTTGGAACGGAACAAGTTGTAGAATGGCTTTACAATGGGGGATGAAGCTGAGTGTAGAGGGGTTCTCAAGAAACTCCCACAGAACGCCGTAGGTAAATTTTCTTGGGCGAGTTCGGGGGAAGATTAATTAACTTTTTAAGTAGCTTATTATAGATTTTTATTAAACAAATGAAACTCAATAATAATTATATTTTAAGCTATATTGAATACACCCATTACTTTTTTATGGAGGGGAATCCACTATTTGTGAGTATTCTGTGGGAGTTCCGAGAATGGTTTTAAAATGGGTGGTATCGGCTTTGGGTGGAAACTAGGGGCTATTAATTCATTGATTATGATTCCTTGAAAAGGAAAATGTAATTTGTCCACTTTTTTGTTAACATTACAAATATTGATTTGAGTGTTGATAGGATAAAAAATTGTCAACATCATTGCCTTGAAAAGTCATGTTAAGGGTGTGTTTGAACTACATTATTTTGTAAAAATGTATTTTGAGATAGTAGATTAATAGAAAATGTCTGGTTCGAAAAGAAATAAAAATTATTGATGTGATGAAAAATATTATTTTATTGAAAAATGTGTGGTTGAAAATGAGTTTTGAAAAAATATATTTTTAAAGAATATGTGTCAATTAGGAGCTTATGTGGTTGAAAATGAGTAAAAATAGTAAAAAATTTAATGTGTACCAAACAAATGCTAATTGGAATGACAACTAAGAGCATTTCAAATTGGTATATTTAAAATCGCTTTTACATTCTTTTTAAGGCGTGTTCGGTAGAAATTAAAATTGGATTAAAATTGAAAAATTAATCGTTATTGTTGATTTTTATTAGACGAATGAGAGTCGATAATCGCTATATTTTCGATTTTAATTGAATTTTGAGTTGCACCAAATAAGTTCTAATATTTTGATGGATTTAAATTAAATTTCGCTCAAACGAAAATATTTAAATTTAATTTTTGTTTTTGTAGATGTAAAAAATATATAAATTTACAACTTTTTTATATTTTATGCTGAAAAATGCAATCTACATATCATTTGCCTAAACCTCTATTTTACCCTCTTAATCCTATATTTTCAAGTTCCGTGGAGGTTCCAACTTCCTGGCCATTATCCCTATTTTTGGGTAAAATGTATTGGGGGATAATCAATTTTTGAAGGAAAAAAATTTAAAATACGTGTATAATTATTTAATGAGAGAATCTGCGGTTGAAAATGTGTTTTTAAAAATGTATTCTTAAAAAAAGGGGCTCAAAGAGAGGCATGTTCTCTTTTTCACCCGAAAGGACATATTCACTCCCTAAATACAAAATCCTCTTTATTTTAAAGAGTTAATATTCAAAATTACGTTACAAGAGTGTCTCCATTTTAAAATAAGTTAATGTACAATGATGTATTTAATGAATAACATACATTACCACCATACTTTTTAATATTCAAAGCCTATTTGATGTCCATTATTGAGTGAAAGATGCATTTTAAATAGTGATTTGATAAAAAATATGTGGTTAAAAAATAAGGAAAATTTTTAGATTTTCGCATAAGATTATTTTATAGAAAAAATGTATGATTGAAAATGAATTTTTGTGAAAATGTGGATCAAACATGGTGCCAAAATACAAATTGATCCGCACATAAAAAATCATGTCAAATAAAATAAGAGAAGAAATCAATCAATATTTCCCAAAAAATGTAAAACGAAGAGTTAAATAAAAATATTGTTGAAGTGCATAAAATTTTTTGACCCTCTAAATTCATACATGCTTTTTATAATGCAAAAAATGTTCTTTATATATAGTATCTCGAAAATGCCTTTAGAGAATTTGTAGTCCAAATAACTCTGCATTAATAAAATGAAATGAAAATGTAACTAGTCCGTTAGACGAAATTTATGAAGGATCTAACTTCATATTCAAACACGCATTTTAATAAATTCAAAAGTAATATTAATTTATTCATTTCTATTACTTTTTATTTGTAAATTAATTAGTTTATATATTCTTCCGAAGGCCTCTTTATCAGTTAAAGTAAAAGAAAAAGAAATCAAAACGAAGCTTGCATGAAATTGTCAAAGGGCCCAACATATTCAAGTGGAAAATCCGGCCCGTTTCTGCATCGTACCGTTGCAAGGCGTGCTACCTAAACCCATCCTCCAATCCCGAAACCACCACCTTCACCTACCGGTCGTCTTCTAGTCTTCTAGTTTGTGTATTTTCTGTTTGGTTGGGGTGCACCACTTAATTTCCATTTTCTCCAACCTATTTCGGACAATGCCCTCCGATTCAAATTCTTCTTCCTCTGAAAGCGATTTTCACAGCCCTAATTTGAACCAGGACCTAAATCCGAATTCAATTGATCAGTCACTCGACGCCGTAGAAAATCAATTGGTTTCAATTTCAATGTTGTCTCATCCCGAAATGGAGCCGTTTGATCAGGAAGAGGAGCAACCAGAGCCCATGGAACAGCTCACAACCATGATTGGACAGATGAATGGAGAGATTGGAGAAGAAGTTGTAGTAGATGAGATTAAAGAAGAAGAGCAGACTAAGAGTAGTTTGAAGGCGAAAACTTCGAGGGTAATTGAAGCAAGTTCAGCGTCGAGGAATAATTCCGAGGAAGAAGCAATGAGTCCCAGTAGCAGTGGATACGCGGGTGAGAGAGGGAGTAGTGGCGATGCAGCCGGTGTGGGTGATGAAATTAAGGATGATGATGCCGAGGATGAGAATGACGAGGTCCAGAATTATGGAGTTCTGCGGTCTCAAGTACAGTGGACTCGCAGAAAACGCAACCTAGATGAGGTTGGCTGAAACATTCAAAACTAATACTTTTTAGGTTTTCCCATTCCCTTTCATTTTCTTGAATGCTTAATATGTTGGAATGATTTTTGAGTACATGGAAAATGGTATGCATTGGTGGATGTGTTGGTCATCAAGTGCAGTAAAAGAATCGTATTTCTTACAGTTCTTCGAGTTTAATCAAAATAAAGTAAATTACACATTAGAGGGAACTATTTCGATCTGTTTGTTGTTAAGGTGGCCTATATGAGATTGTCTGAGCCATTGTTCATAACCTCTGCGTGCATAGCCAGTGATAAACTTGGGGCCACCCTCAATAGGAAATTCCAGCATGCAGCCATAGGAAACGACCCCATTTACAAACTACTGTTCCCGATTATCATTTCCTGCTCCGGTAAAGATTTGAGTTTTGGTCCAAAAGCCCTTTCTCATCAACTACACTGCCAGAATATCCACTAACCTAAAGTCTAACTGAATTAAACTCCTACATCAAATTATAGGACAGAAGCTTGTTATAGAATTTCGCTAATTCAAAATGACACCTATTCTCACTCTTCAAAGTTCAAAGACCGCACAATACACATTTAATTTTTTTGTTTCTAGGTCCTCCACAATTGATTATGTATAGCTCAAACTTGTAAATCTTCTGCTGAATATCCGTGGCACTCTTCATATTATTCTCTTTTTTGCACTTCAATCTCCAATCTATCTTTCTTGGAATTTCTCTCCCCAAGCTTTCATAAATTGGTGCCTGTAGTACCCAATGAAGGTTTTTCATGGCAGCACTATACACCATTCTCTAATTCTTCAAAAACGAAAAGTAGAACCCTGAATGAAACAAGTAATTTGTATCAACTAACTTCTGCTGCAGATTTGAGAGTAAAAGTTTTGTCAACGTCTGTCATAGCCCAAACTAATCATTTGTAGCTCCTCTTCACAGAAATTAACAGGGTAATTCTAGTGTGGATTTTAGAGCATGTGCCATTTCTTACTTTTATGGTGAACATTCCTCTTGGCCTCAGAGCTCGGGTGGTTCCCTCAATAAGTCCATTCAGAAAATGAATTGAAGTTTGGCAGGAAAATTTGAGTTTTGAGTTAGTGGTTGGATTTCAATGGGTAGAAACCCCTATTGGGATGGGAGAAAACCTATTATTGGCAGTAAGGGTTTTATTCTATTTAAAGTTGCAGGATATAGCAACCTCCCTACTACAAGATGAGAAAACTGATCCATAAAATTTGGGGTTTTGGGGAAATGACCAACTGGGATTGGGTTTTGAGAACTTAGAGAAAGACAGGAAATGGGACGAGAGAGGACAGTTTAGGGTTTTAGAGAAAGAAGGTTTTAAATTCTACAGTTTGGTTGCTCAGTTAAGATTTAGGTTAATTTTGTCTTGTAATATGAATTTAACAGCCTTACCATCACAGGAGACTGAGCACTGATATATAGAAGTTTGAGATGAGTAATGTCAAGAAACAAAGGTTGGGATGAAATTGCAAAACGGTGTAAAAGTTGAGGAAGATGGCCATTATTTAGTCTTTATTTTAACTACTCTAATTGCCTATTTATTTTTGAACCATTTCAGAGATTATTTGTTGCACTCCTTTATATGGTCAGTTCTTGTTTTGGGGGTATCATGAACAATATGTCTGTTTTCTGCTTGAGCAAAATCCATTGTTGAGTTATGCTATATTTTCTCAGATTTTCCTATTCGTAAGCCTTAAACACTGTTGAGATCACACCAATTAACTAATGTTAGGTATATGGTTGTCCATGACAGCTGCTCTGTCCTAAATTGATTGACTATTTAATAAAATGCAGGATGATGCTTCAATTTCATGGAGAAAAAGGAAGAAACACTTCTTTATATTGAGTCACTCCGGGAAACCCATATATTCTAGGTATGCATCACTGGTTTCTTGAACTTTTTGCCATACAGCAAAATTGATTTCCATTTTGTATCTGTTCAATTCCGGCATTTGATTATGACTTTCATTTATGAATCATAATCTTTGTTTGGTTTTGCAATTGAGTTAGATATGGGGATGAACACAAGCTAGCTGGGTTCTCTGCAACTTTGCAAGCCATCATTTCCTTTGTGGAAAATGGGTACATTGTTCATGCAGCTCTTTTGCTATCATCTCATTTTGCCATTTTTCTATCAGCTCGTATATTATTTTCCCTCATTGCTCCTTTTCAGGCGCGATCGGGTTAAATTTGTAAGAGCAGGAAAGCACCAGGTTAGCTTATCTTCTGATATTTGTAGTTACTTATTTGTGTAGTGGCATCATGCCTCTTCTTTTAACATTAAGCCTATGTTTGGCCCCCATTTTTTCAAAAACTCATTTTTTCAAAACTCATTTTCAATCACACATTCTTCCATAAAATAATTTTACACGTAAATCGAATTTTTTTCCTTCTTTTTAACCACATATTTTTCAAAAAAATCACTATTCCAAAATACATTTTCTTACTATAATGGGGCTCAAATAGGAGCTAAATAGTTACTTACTTGGAAAAATCTTTTGTAGAGCTGGTTAATGCTAACTATTTTAAATAGGAAGCTTCTATAGAGTTCAGTACCATACTTATGTAGGACTTTTGGCTTGTATTTCAGTGCGCTATCATATTTTTTCAGATATGTGAGGTTTGAATTTCAGGTAGTGTTTCTTGTGAAAGGACCAATTTACTTAGTTTGCATTAGCTGCACAGAAGAGCCTTATGAGTCACTAAGGGGACAATTGGAGCTCCTTTATGGTCAGGTAGCATATTACCCTTTTTATATATTTTTTTTTTCAAATACATTTTCTAGGTGGCTAACGCATCCATGTAATTTCAGAGGCTCTTACCAATTTTTTCCATTTCATGCCTATTTAATTTGATGAGATTCACTTCTGATGGATGTGTTGACTTACTTATTTTGCTTTGATTTAAATGCAGATGATACTTATCCTCACAAAGTCTGTGGATAGATGTTTTGAGAAGAATCCCAGATTTGATATGACACATTTACTTGGAGGAACTGATTTTGTCTTCTCCTCTCTCATCCATTCTTTCAGTTGGTACATCGTTATTCTCTTTGGACTGATAATCTAGTTTTCAATAAAAGCAATATTAATAAAGCCTTGTCTGTTATTCCAACTACGTCATTATTAATCTGTTGTTAGTCCAAACAGTTCTGATCTCTCTCTATCTCTATCTCTTCATGCACACACACATGCACGCATTTTGGGCAAAGTATATTAGGTGTTAGAGCTTGTGAACTGTGGGCTACAAGAAAAACTCTTTTTGATAGACGTTAATAATCAACTCTAGATAGTGAGTACTTCTTAGTCTCCGGACTATGACCGTAGTAAGAACCTCACTTTATTAACTAATAAAATTCTCACTTTTTAGTTTCTGCATCATTTTCCTTTTCCTTCATCATATGTAATGGGTACAATCCGTCCATCTAGCTAGTTTACTAGTCATATTATTACTCTTGCTGAAATTCCCAATCTGATGAAGAGATTCTATTATCTGAAACCATATGTCCAGCGGTGCTTTCCTTCCATGCTTTTTCCATCAACTGGCTTTAATTTTGAAGAATCCATCTATTATTAAACATTTTGCATGGAAGGTTGTGCAACCAATGTGCTCTTTCTCAATAGTGGTAGTTTTCTTCCTCCTGGTTTTGTCTATCACGACTTGTACTGTCACTTCTATAAACCAGAGGGAAGAATAGAGCTACCCACATTATTTTAGATGTTTATAAATTATTATGTAGTGGACATTGTAATTTCTGCTTGAAATTTGTATCACTTACCAATTGAATTTAAGTTAGCCTTTTAGATTAATAACTGGAAGCATCTTGCTGATTTTGATGTGAATTGTTTGATTGTGAGGTCATATGATTGCCTTTTGAGAACAAATGTAATGTTCCTTATCTGTCAGTTACATATTTATGTTTTTTGTAGTTCAACTCTCTATAATTTCAACTAAGACTTAGTTACATCTCTGTTGTAGGAATCCTGCCAATTTTCTCCATGCATATACCTGTCTTCCCCTTGCTTACGCAACAAGGCAGGCAGCAGGTTTGATCTTGCAAGATATAGCTGATTCAGGAGTCTTGTTTGCAATATTAATGTGTAGACATAAGGTCATCCTTCTAATTCTGAAGTTCTTGTTTTACCTTCTTTTGTCAGTCACAAGAACTCCTTTACAACTGTAATTAACCAAGTTGTTAGTGGTTTCCAGTCAAAAACATCATCAGTTCAAACTTAAATGCAGGTTATCAGTCTTTTTAGTGCACAAAAGGCATCTCTGCATCCCGACGATGTGCTGTTACTCTCCAATTTTATTATGTCCTCTGAATCTTTTAGGCAAGTTCAGCTAACTTTTATATTCTCTTTCATATTCCCTACTTCCACGTGTCTGAAATTATGGGAATCAATATTTGGTTGAGATCATTATATCATAATCAGATGTATAAATACATAAATACACTCAAACAAACATATATATGGGCACAAGACATGTTTCTATGGTGTTTGCCTGCCACCGTGGGTGTTTTGCTTGATGATTTTAAATAATTGGTTATGATTTTTTTCCTCAGATATGGTACTGGGGATTCAAAAATAGTCTGCAAAGAAAATGTTATTTGTAATCTGTTGTTTATGCCTTGGCAACTTTATTACTGTTATTTCATTATTTTACAAATCTTTATTCTGAATTAACTTTGAATTAAATTCCTAGTTGAACTTAAAATAGATATGAGGCTCTTAAATTAAATTTATGACTTATTGTAAAACAGATTTTTTCTAGTGTTGCTAGATAACGTGCGCAAGCTTACTTTTTGAAGTTGAGAATTGAATATTGACTAACTGAATTAAGGAATTGAATATTGAATGCACAGCTAGCAAATAGACTGAAAGAGAGAATTTGGAGGGAAACTTCAATATCAATTCAATTTAATATTCAGAAGCCTCTATAATTAGAAAACCTACTCCAGTTTATTCTCAAGATCCCTAATAAAAGATGGAGAGTTACCTAACTATGAAATGCAATCACCTAAATGTAACCTAGTAAGTATGGAAAAGAAATAAAGAAAATCAATGAAAATAATTTTTCAAAATATTTCTTGTTCTTTTGCCTGAAGTGAATGTCTAGGTCATGGGAAGTCTTCCAGTTATATCCACAAGACATCTGGTATTTTCTGTTTCTATGCCCGATACTTATTTTTTCTCCTTTTTTTGCTTTTAATAAACATGAAACACGGAGATTCAGGGTGTCAATTACATTACCATATATTGTTAACGGTTATAAATATATGACAATAAATTCCATGGAAGTTCATGGCGAAAATTACATAATAATTAGCTCTTTTGAACTGAAGCTGATTTTTACGACTGAGATTATTGTTTCTGTTTGTTGGAGGCTTTTATCTTTCTTTCTTTTTGTTTCATGCAGGACATCTGAGTCTTTCTCGCCAATTTGCTTACCAAGATATAATCCCATGGCGTTTCTGTATGCTTATGTGCATTATTTTGATGTAAGTAGACTAAAGTACGACAACAGCTTCAGTTAATTAACACCTTTGAACGGCTACTCTCTCCTGGTTTTGAGATTGTAGGAAGCCTGAATTTTGAGTACTCTAAATACTTTAGATGTTGATACCGTGATGGGTGGAAATGTACGAAAATAAACTAAGAGAAAGATTGAAAAACCTCTCCACACAAGTAAATAAATACATCCAAGAAATACAATTATCACCACCCAAAGAAATCTAACAAGGGATACAGGGCTAGGGAACTCAACACTTAATGATATCCCTCATAGAGATGCAGTTTGCTTGAATTCTACTCATACATTAGATTCATCATCATTATTCAAAGTTTGTTGGTCGATAATTGTTGTGGAATACCAGTTTACAAGTTTTTTACCAATATTTATCTTCCCATGGCTAGATTAAGACACTAATATGAGAAGTTTGACATCACTTACTTGAAAGCTAGTAAATAAGGGAGTCATGCCTACTTATCAACAAATGATATAAATTTTTGGATGACAGTTCGATACGTACCTGTTGTTGCTTACTACAAGTTCAGATGCCTTTTTTCATCTGAAGGACTGCAGGTAAATGTTCGTGTGATCTACCAATGTTTCAGAAATTCATGATCCAATGGCTCTCCAATTTGTTTTGCAATAATTTTTACATGGGTTTGGGGTTAAATTTTGTTATCCAAGGGGCCACTGGATGGCTTGTTGGATTTATTACTATAGTCCTTCCACTCTTTGATAAAAGGAAAACTCTGGCATATCTTGTAGGATTCGTATTGAATCGGTACTCTTAAAGTCAAATGTACTGAGTGAAGTTCAAAGATCCATGTTAAATGGTGGCCTGCGTGTTGAGAATTTGCCTATGGAACCTGTTTCTATTATGGGATCCATGTCTTCTCATCTAGGTCAATCAGGGCCTGCAGCAGATTCGCCAGGAAGGATTAGCGAAGCATTAGTAGGAACTGGTGGTCCTGCTGGGCTTTGGCATTTTATGTATCACAGTATCTATCTTGACCAATATGTGTCATCTGAATTTTCATCACCAATCAACAGTTTGACACAGCAGAAAAGGTAACAAGTCTCATACTGTTAACTTTACAATAACATTGTATTATCATCAGAAAGGGTTATTCTGGACAGTTTGACAACCAGGCTGCAAAATTGTTGTCTTGTTTTGCAGATTATATAGGGCTTACCAGAAACTTTTTTCGTCCATGCACGATCAAGGAAATGGACCTCATAAAACTCAGTTTAGAATGGATGAAAATTATGGTATATGTTTCTGAATAGCCTAGGTGATGTTAAATGTTCTTTTGTTTTTCAGAATGATAGCGTTCACCGAGAATTCCTGGTAGACCTAGTTCTTCACATTGTTACATGATAAACGAATGATTCATTTGATAACATTTTCTTCATGTGAAAGGATCGCTAACATGTTTCAAGCGGTTAGAAGCTCCAAGATTGACTCTGCTTTGGCTTTTCACTTTTGCATAAATATATGGCAATGAATAATATTGCTCATGGAGACTCCACAACTCAATAATGTTGTTTAGTATTTGAAGAGCTGCACCACCAGAACCATCAGCCTCATTCCAGGAGAGAAAACAACATATAGTAACGCCACCATGACATGATTCCCCACTCTCTAAATTGGCAGTGATGGTCTCTGTTGACAAAATAATTTCTTAATCAAAAGGCAATAAACTTTGTTCAAGGAAGGGATATAAGCAAATGGATTTAGTGGTTACATGCTGTCGTGGTTTGGGGTTGGGTAAATTCCATTGGTCTTCATTTTGAAAAATTGCATCAGTCAGAGAGGTGGCAGTGGTGGTAACTATGTCCAGTTGATGGTAGTTTGAGGTTGGCAATGTGTGGGCATTGAGGTGGCAGTAATGGTGACTTCATATATTTATTAGGAGTGATGTCAAATGAAGCAGCCATGGCTGTGATGAGAGAGAGAGAGAGAGACTGGGGGAAGAGAGAAATACAATCTTTATTGACTTGAGTTTGGAGACAAATGATTTTATAATGGACTACAGCGTCTTTAATAAAGGATAGATTTCGTAAAAAGCTCAAAATTTTAGAAAAAGGTGTTTTACTTGTGGGCAATCCAAAAAGGAAATGTGACCAAGGGAGTATTCAATCATGGACAAGCATTATTTTTTTATTTTTATTTTTAATTGGATTTTACCTCTTTTTTTTTTTGTTGATAACTGTTTGCAGTGGTTTAGTTTCTCAATTTTGCACATTTATTTTGTAACTCCTGGTTGTGAAGTTTCTAACAATCCATTGACATTGCAGTTTTACTCTGCTGGGTCACAGAAGAATTTGAGCTATATGCAGCGTTTGACCCCCTTGCAGAAAAGGTATGATAATATAACACTATGAACTTTGGTGGACTGGGTTTGAAATTGCAGTTCTCTTTCCAGGGCTGTTTTTGATAGTCAGATTATATATCTAGAATTAAATCGGACATATCCTGATGCATTTTGATAGGTCTAGGTTAAGAAATATGATTTGTACCATCTCAGCTTATACATTTAGCTATATGGATCCGACAACTACATTTTTGCAATTATGGTGCATAATAGCTTATCTTACTGTAGCAGTGGAAACCTTTACAACTTTGAAACATTATGTCGCCCTACCTTGCCTCTAGATTTGTACTTAGAGAAAAATTTATCATGTGTCTTGTGCCTTCAAGCCATGGCTTATCATGTGCTGTTTATTTGAGACCCTGGGGGCATTGTGTATTTAAAAAAGAATTACCGGATAAGTGAGCTGGTAGAGTTTTGACTAATATGAAAGTTGGTTCAACACAGATTTTTTCTTTTCGTTGTTTCAATTCTGCTGCCAATGGAGGAAGGCTAGAAAATAATGTAATAGGAGAAGATTGTCTCTGAACTTGGAATTCTTGTGCGACTTCTATTCAGAACTAGCTAGCGTTATATCTTAAGCAAAGCTTGTAAAGGCAGAGCGATCCTGCAAAATTTAGTTATATACATTATCATCATTCTGAGTTATGATAAATTGCGTTGCACCTTGCAGGATTCGGCAATAAAGACATGCAATCGGGTTTGTCGGTGGGTGAAAGCTGTGGAAAATGACATTTTCTTGTTGGGAGCAAGTCCCTTTTCATGGTGATTCTTCCAAATACCATGCCTACTCGCACCTCTTGTATTTGTATTGAATAGATAAGGTATACTCATTTCCCTCTAATAAAACATGGCCTAAGTTTTTGATAGGCTCCAATTTTTGTGTAGTAGTATTTGTACACACCAATATTGGTAGCACCTGTGTAACTTGAAAATTTTCAGATCACTTTCATGTGAGTTTTTCTATCAGTTCTAGGCTTGATCAAAATTTCCTATGGAAATCTTGTGGGGGTAATTTGGGGAATTGGCGAGTCAAAGCACAGATGATTAAAGTTGTTCCCCACTATGACAGTAAGATTGACTACTAAAACCGCGTAAATAATCACACTAATGCAAAAGATACATATTTAATGAATGATTTTGTCATTATGAATCATGAAGTGGACATAAAAGAATATTATGCAGTAAATATGAAAATTTACCCTACCCTACTATGGTCACACCAAGACATAATTTAGTGCAGTAAAATCATTATTACAATGTCATCATATAATTACAATTGTGACTGACTGAGTTGTAGTGCTAAAGTTAATACAAAGAGGTTGTTTGAGCTCCATTTCCCTTTTTAAAAAAAGAAAGCATTTTCCAATAGCATTACCATCGATAATGTGTGATTAAAAAATAAAGAAAAATTTTGGATTTGTGTGTAATATTATTTTATTCAATAATGTGCGATTGAAATAGTGTCAAATCATTCTTCAAAAGTGCATTTTGATGGAAAAAAGGGACTCAAACACGGTTTAAAATGTTGGCCCCAAAAAAATATTAAAAGACACGAAGAGTGATTAATAGGTGCCTCCCTTGAAGTTTATATCAATAGAAAAACCAAAATGAAGAGAGAGAAATTGCTAATAAGGTGGTGTTCAATGTAAAGCAAGCTAGTGTGAGCCTCGCACGACTCACAAGTTTCTATTGGGACGACCCGTTTAGAAAAATTACGTTCCTGCTGGTTTGGAAAAAAAATTAAATTAGTAGTAAATTTTGATTAAAGTTGGTGAAATGATTGAAACGTTTGGTTCAAAAGTCGTTTTATTTCACTCGATCTATGAATCTATTCTAATTAAATGTTGAATTGTGATTAAAAATGAGTTTAAAAAAATAAATTTTAAAAAATAGGGATCAAAAGCCCGACATATTGTGAACGAATAACTTAAAAAAAAAATAAGTAACAAAAGGTCAATCAGACATGACACAACTCGAAACATATTACAAACAGATGCATAAATTGTTCATAGTTTCTTTATTTATGATTTGTCATTGCGTTAACAAGGTATCGACCCCCACCTTCTAAAAGTTGAATGTCTTCCCCCTAGACTAGACTCGAAAAGTAAATAGAGTTTATTTTTTTCATTTGTATACAAATAACATAGGACGAGAACCTAATTTGATTTTTTCTTCTGTGTTTCTAAATCAAGATTGGACTCGACTCGACTCGACTCGAGTCGACCTCACTCCTTTCATATTTCTTCTTTTCATTTTCTTTCTATAGGACTGAAGACCCTCAAATTCATATTTCTTCTTTTCATTTTCTTTCTATTGGACTTATGACCCTCAAATTCTTCATTCACGCTGAACTACTAATTTATATACTATTTAAATAATCTACGTAGTAAAATTTTGAAAATCGAGGGGAAGAGAGAGAAAGAGAATACATGGAATCTCATTCATTTCCATGCACATTAACGTCCAGTAGAGTTGACTCCCCATTTCATAATCATTATTAAAACCCACCAAAAAGAAAAAGTTCCCCCACTACCCACCTCCACCATTGCCTCCGTCACAAATTTCTTCTTTCTCCGCCTAGGAAAATCACAATTTCTTACTCCGACCCGTTAACCCTGTTACCGGATCCGCTCCAACTTCGCCTAAAGAATCATACAAAGAAAGAGGGGGTGAGATGTATAAGAACCAGCTGCAGGAGCTGGCGCAGAGAAGCTGCTTCAACCTGCCGTCATATACCTGCATAAGGGAGGGTCCGGACCACGCGCCGCGATTCAAGGCCATCGTTAACTTCAATGGCGAGGCCTTTGAGAGTCCCAGCTACTGCTCCACACTCCGCCAGGCCGAGCACTCCGCCGCTGAGGCAGCCCTCAACTCCCTCTCCTCCAGCGGTCCCTCCCACTCACTCGCCGCCCGCATTCTCGTACGTTTTCTTCTATTCTTTTATTTTCATTTCTGGATTTGTAAAAAAATGGACGTGATTCAATTTCCCCGTTTCTGCTAATGTGCGCCTTCCCGATGTTAGATTTAAATGCATTTTCATTTCTTGTTCATGTTGTTGCCTTGGAAAAACCAAGAGCGCTAGGGTGCGCCGTTTTCTACATGAAGAGGGGATGGGGATGCTAACTTACGCCTATCCGAGTATTCGATGAGTACGGTCCGTTTATTAACTCACCGGTCAAGCTGGTGGCCTTTGGCTTTTATGTTGTGAAATTACTAATAAGTCCCTGCCCTGTTTCTGGGTGTATGGTTAAGAATGATTTTAATGCAGTCCAAGTCAATAGAGGAAGACTAGTGAAGTTTCAATTAATGAACCAGTGTGCGATGGACCATAATTAATCTTTACCTTTCATTAACAGCTGTTCTTGTTGCTGTTGCGTCATCATTTGGATTAATGGGGATGGGGTGTTTTAGTAAATTCCTATTTAGTCGAAAGGCATAGTCGTCTGGATTTTCTTGGAACACGAACCAGAACAAAGATCCAAATCTCGAACGAGGGAAAAATACTTCAACAGAGGGGCATTTTGTCATTTCATCGATTGACAATAATTATAATTAAATGTAGGTTGGACCATTCAAAGTTTGGTATACAAATAGTAGATAGAAATTTGGGATTTTGTAATATTGAAGTGATAGATGATGAAGACCCCATTAGGTGAATTTAGCTGACTAATGATTAATTTACACTTATAAATGTGTTAAGTATGAATACATTGAAAATGCAGTGTGTGTACCTAATTATCATTAAGTAAGTGCAATTTGGAGTCTAGCACATGTGGGGGAAGTGTTTTCAAATTGCATAAATTGGATTATAATTAATTTTCTGATTATTTTTTGGTGTATGATAGAGATGGATAATTGAAATTGTTGACTTTGGTACTAATTTTTAATGCTATTCCAGAGATGAAGTTAAGTGTGAAAGGAGTTAAGATTTTGAATGGAGATGTTGGGGTAATTTTCCTCATGGCACATGTGGGAAATGAATTTGGAATTGTGTACAATTTATAGTCTTGTCTCCCTCAATTTAATGTGCTTCTCTAAATCAAGGTGCACAATGCATGTGCCTGTCCCCTTCTCTAAACCAACAATTATGATAATTCCAAGAAAGAAACTTAATACATATTTGGTACACGGTATTGGACAACAACGCACTTTACAATGAACAGGTGATGTGCAGAACATGTCATGAAGTTAAAGATGAGTTATCTTCGCATTACAGATCATTCATAGTGAAGCTAATACCTAACGTTATACAATTCAAGTTATTGGTGTGACATACTAAATTGTCGTTTTGGTGTGTTTGGATGATCTTATGTCTAGGATGAAACGGGAGTTTATAAAAACCTCTTACAGGAGATTGCACAAAGAGTTGGATCTCCTTTGCCTCAGTACACAACTTATAAATCCGGTTCAGGACACCTACCTGTCTTTACAGGAACAGTTCAACTGGCTGGAATCACATTTACGGGAGAACCTGCAAAGAACAAGAAGCAAGCTGAGAAAAACGCTGCACTCGCAGCTTGGTTATCATTGAAACAATGTGAGTCCATTCTTAAGTTTCTCCTTCTAACTAATGCAGTATCCTACGCATAATCTTTGGAGTATTGGATAGGATTCGACAATATAATGAATGAGATTTTAGAAATTTTGATGAGTAGATTTATATGGTGTTTCTCATTGTTAATGGGCTGCTTTACTGTTTTGATCATCCTTTCATCCAACTTCGGAATGCCACCAATTCTCATTCCTAAATGTCTCTCTTGAATAATTAGTTCATTTCATCTAGCATTTCTAATGTCAAACCATTTCTTTATTGTTAAATCGATCGCATTTCAGAGCATGAATACATCAAGAGGACCTTTTGTAATGCATCGTGATACTTTTCTTTTCAATCCTGGGAATGCTGTCTCTGTTCTTACTGCAGAATTCTTGTTTGAAGTTTGGGAATTTTACTCACAAGTTTTATTTTACTTGTCAGTGGCACGGCAAGATGCTAATTCTTCACTGGAGCAGGAAAATAACGATGAGCAGGAGCAGATAAGAATAGCAAGGGCCTTACTGAACTATCGTGCAAAGGAAAAAATGGAAATGGCTAACCCTAACAGAGTCCCCATACCGTTTCAGAAAAAATTCCCTATTCCAACCCGTCAATCCTCAAGTCCACAGCGACCTACAGTGCCCACATCCAAAATCCTTCCCTTATTACACCAGAAAACTGCTCCTCGAAACAGACCTTCGTTTATTGCAAATGACAATCATATTCCATTGTCACACCGTCGACCATTATCACAGCCCCCATCTCCAGAAGTTCAGGCAATGTACAATCCGAGGTTCCCTGATGTTGGGGCTGCCCCTTACCTCCCTGTTAGACAATGTAGGGCGCCTTATCAAGGGATCGCTCCAGCAGTTACAATAAGAACTTCGGTGCCAGTTTTCTCTGCACCACCACGTCAACCACCTTCACTTCCTATTCAGCCCCAATCTATGCGAGCATCCCCACCTGTTTGTGTCCGTCAGGTAGTTCCTGTTTTTGCTGCTCCGCCTGTGCGTAAAGAAATCCCACCACTACCTACGACGACTTATGCACCTCCAAATAAAAGGCCACTCGAGGATGAGGAAACTGTGAAGAATTGCACAGACGGAGTTGATGAATCTACTGCAGTGAAGTGCTTGGAACAACTCGAGATATGATGCTCTCCTCGAAAATCTCGTGTTACATTTTTGTATTATGTTGGGATGCTTTCTATTGTCCTACTCAAATATACTAGTGTCTCCCTCTGTTGCCTCATTTGTTTGTATACATCTTCTTTGTGCTTCGAATTGTTGCAGGTGGACTCTTATTTCTCTACCATAATATTTTGTGGATTTAATGCAGATGAACTGAGGTATCAAATAGATTATGAACATCACCACCTTTTTCTTCATTCAATTCATATTTACTTGGTAGAAAAATAGTATATTGGATTGATGAAAAAGTTGTGTGAAAACCTTGTCTTTCTTATTCATTCGGTTATTCTAAAATTACAGCCAACCATACAAGCATCAAAACGTTATATAAAACTTTGTATAAATTTTATCTTCCGCTTGGATTTTTCAAGAAAAAAAAATTAATATATGTGCTATTTATGAAGTCTCTCTTGGAGCCATTATCCCACTATTATCCCAGTACGAGGTCATAGATTGCATATATGATTGAACTCCCTCAAGACACGAGCAATTTCTCAAGACAAATGATCTCTTCACATGTTTCACACGCTACTATGTACTTAGATCGGTCGACCTTCGAATCTAGTTGGAATCGAGCGCATCAACAGATTTTGCCTCTACTCCTCTTCAAACTTAAGTTACCTGCGCACTCGTTAGACGAGCAAGATCGGAGCCTCTTCAAACACAAAGGGTGGGAAAGGCTATGATCGTACATGCTCCGATGCTCAAATAAGTCGAAAGAATAATATGATATAGTTTGAGTTTCGGAGTGATGCTCAACTAATTATACATCTTTATTTGATTAAATTAGTAAGAGACCATCCATCTTTAGATGATTAAATATATTAATTGAACTTCAATTGATTGATCAAACAAATCCAAAATCTCTTTATAGTATTTTGGATTATTCTTGTTGTACATAATTTGGGATGGAATAATTATGTACACCATTATGTACATAAAATATTTACAACAAGAATAATCCTTATTAAAATAGTGTGACGTTAGATAAAAAAAGGAAAAAAGGTCTACACGTGATGGGGCGTGA
>CAIGRL010032427.1:0-17330 GCA_903798325.1 Fraxinus xanthoxyloides
TAGGGGATGGCGTCACTATTTGCTTGAGTCTCCATTTATTGTGAAGACGGATAACACAGCAGTTAGTCGCTTCATCCCAACCGAAATTATCAAGCAAATATGCTCGTTGGCAAGAACTTCTTTCAAAGTTTAATTTTATGCTAGGGTATTATCTTGGATCTAGTAATCATGTTGCCGATGCGCTTAGTCGTCTGACCGACTTGATCACTATTTGTTCTATGGCTGCTCTTTCAGGGAGCACACTTACAACAAACACAAGGGGCCGAATTCGGGCACTTTTGGATAAGGATCCGACTACTCAATATTTGGTCGACCTCATCAAGTAAGGAAAAACTTGTCAGTTTTGGCTCGATGGGGACCTATGAAGACGAAAGGAGACTGCCTTTATGTTCCTAAGGGCGGAGATTTAAAGAAATCGCTAATTATGGAATGTCATATCACAATTTGGACTGGGCATCCTAGAGAGGAATGCACTTTTGGACTACTACAACTTGCGTACTACTGGCCTCAAATGCAGGATGACATTGCAACTTATGTGAAATCTGTTTTATTGGTCAGCAAGATAAGACAGATCATAAAAAAAGGCAAGCTTGCTTGAGTCTCTTTTAGTCCTAATTAAATCATTCGAGGGTGTATCGATGGACTACATTGTTGGTTGTCAAAGATTGGAGATTGTAGCACCATCATCATCGTGGTAGACCGTCTATCCAAGTATGCAACTTTCATTGCACCGCCCAAGTATGTATTAGCCTATGAGACAGCTCAACTCTTCTTCAAACATATTGTCAAATACTTGGGACTGTCTAAGGATATCGCTAGTGATCGTGATCTTTGATTTACTGGCATAATTTTGGACCGGGTTGTTCCAACTTCTTAGTTCAACTTTGAGCATGAGCTCTAGTTTTCACCCACAATTTGACATAAATATTGAAATGGCTAGGTGTGATCTTGAGAAAGCTAAAAAACGAAATAAAAAGTCCGCAGATCTAAAGCGCCATTTCCTTGAATTTAATGTTGGAGATATGGTAATGGTTAAACTCTCCAACGGAAATTGTTATAAACCGACAAGAGGGAAAGATTCAAGATTGGTGCCAAAACATATTGGACCATTACCCATCATGAAGAGGATTGGAAGAGTCGTATACAGAGTTGCACTCCCTTCATGATGCAAAATCTACAAGGTTCTTCATGTTGGTGTACTCAAGCCATACTTTTTCGACAAGGAGGACGTATCCAAAAGGTTGTTGAAGAGATTCTTGACCATCGAACTACTCGAGTTTCTAGGAAATATCATCAAAAGTACTTGGTCAAATAGAGCAGATGCAACAACGAGGAGAATACTTGGGAAAGCGAAAAAGACCTTNAAAGATTCAAGATTGGTGCCAAAATATATTGGACCATTACCCATCATGAAGAGGATTGGAAGAGTCGTATACAGAGTTGCACTCCCTTCATGATGCAAAATCTACAAGGTTCTTCATGTTGGTGTACTCAAGCCATACTTTTTCGACAAGGAGGACGTATCCAAAAGGTTGTTGAAGAGATTCTTGACCATCGAACTACTCGAGTTTCTAGGAAATATCATCAAAAGTACTTGGTCAAATAGAGCAGATGCAACAACGAGGAGAATACTTGGGAAAGCGAAAAAGACCTTAAAACTTTCAAACCATTAATTGAAGCATATCATTCATTGATGACTCCGAGGACATCACCAAAACAAATGAGGGAGAATGTTAAGAACCGCAACTTTACTTAAGCCCCTTGACCCTATTGCAGCTGAAGTTTGTCCAACTTTGACCGCACATTGTAAATATTAGTTCAAGTTTGAGTTGTAATTTTCTTGCCATTGTAATAGTTTATTCAATTGTAAAATAGCTCCGATATTGGTAAACGTTTAGTATGATTGTTCGTCATTTAAATGTCTCCTCATATCACTCAGTTTTTGTTCCGCAAGCTATTATATGGGGTATTAGTCTTTCAAACATTTTTCAAGTTTTCTAGTGTTCTTCCACTGTACTAGGCATTATAATTTTCTGCTTTCATCAATTGTAATTTACTAGCTTTCAAGCAATTAATGATCAATTTACTTTCAATGCATCTCAATTTTATATTGCAGGCTTTCCACAAAATATAATTAAATTTTCTTTCGTCCTCGAAAAGACCAAGAGAAGGCAGAAGGTAGTATAGCGGAGCAGACTACTTTTGTACGGTGACCCTTTCAGTATCAAGAAGAAAGGTACCCCGTGAAACTGGACACCATCTCTAAAGCCATTGCCTTCATTCACAACTGCAAGACAAAATAGTTGGACTTATCTCCGCCTCTGACCGACTCAAAACAATGAAAAAAGTACCACAAAAGTATTACCCAAACATACCAACCGAGATTTAAAGGTAGTGAGCCATGTTGTTCACTTCTCCCCACTGGAAGCCACTACCACACTTCTCTTCTTTCGGTTAGTGCCAAACCACCATTGAAGAACACATCTCCTTCAAGTTTATAAAGGTAAAGGGGGAGTTAATTATGTTATAAAACTTAGACCTAGATGTATATAACATAATTATCGATGCCCAATTGCGAATCAACACTCCCGTGTGAATAGTCATTTATTTAGGAGGTGGAGTTGGTGAATAGACAAGCTTTTAGTCAAGAAATTGCTTGTTGAGAATTTCGGCAGTGAGCCTCGGAAAGGAGTGGAGTTGGTAAGATTAATAGAAGAAGATATGTGTGTTCTTACTCTGTTATCTACTACAGCAAAGTGTTTAATATGAACTGTGTGGTTGTTTTGCATCTCAGTATAGGAGTAATGAATATTAGAGTTTGTCATTGCTGTAGAAGTGAAGGGGGCACTACTTTGAAAAATGCCCAAGAAAACATTGATGCTCGTGGTGTACACATAGTGAAAGTTACGGATAACCAAATTAACTGCTACTAAGTTACCAAATAGTTATTAATTATCTTTTTTAGTTTTGACCCCACGTGCGGAATTAATCAATCAAAAGTAACAATTTACTTTTAATTGTTTCTAGATGATTGATCAAACAAGTCAATTTCCCTAAGTTTGAATACTGCAAGAACAAGAAAATCAATACATAACGAACACCAAAATGATGACGAAGAAACCTCAACTGGATAAAAACTCCGGGATCAAGTCGGTTACCTCCACTATCGACAATCTGGATTATAGTCTGTTTTCAGCCTAGCAAATTCCAATAGTTTCCGTTGTTGTAATTCTTGTAATCTCTAAGATCTGTTGTACATATCAGCTTCCTAATCTTCTATAGTTAGATACTATCTATGTCAACTCCACTAGACTTCTCGATCTATTTCCTATAGTTTCCAAGACCTGTTGTCTCCTTCCAGCTTCTCGATCTTTTTCAATTGTCTCTTCCAAGTGGATTTTCAAGAATATTCAATTCTTGTATTTTTCCTGTGCTTGCAACTCTACCTCTCCCAATACTCGATCGAGAGAGTACGAAGTCAAAGTGTTAAATAAGTCAAGTGTTTTAGATTCACGAACCTTGACATTTTCCCAAAACTTAGTTGTCGAATCTCAAGAACGATATGAATGATTCCACCAATGAATTATGTTCTTAGGTCTCTCAAAAGATAATATGAATATGTTATACCAATGAAGCACAATAAGACAACCACCTATGTTTGTGCTAAAGCGTCTTTATTTATAGTTGGAGGTGTATGAGTAATATGGGCGTGCAAAACTCTCCAAAATCGCAACCTAGGGTTAGCCGCGTAACACTGTCGCTCGAGCGGCGCCTGGGGCGAGAAGCGAGCGACAATGGTTCTGTTTCTATAGCTCGGGTGATGGTCAGGTGTGAGGCTAGCGAAATTCCAACGCCGCATCTTCCTTGTTTCTAAACTCAAACTCAAACTCTAGGCTACCTAATTCAACTATACAAAATTGCACTTCACTCCTTTACACATGTTCAATTTAGTCATTTTTGTTTACAGAATTGCCAATTACAATATTGAACCTAACAATTTCCCCCTTGGTATTATGTACAAAAATATACAAATAAAGTCGAGGTATTAAAATAAATCACTATCAAATTAAACTACCCAAGCACTTTTTCTTGCATTCATTGTCCAACCTGTTTCCTAAAATCAAAACCTCAAATACCAAATGTAAAAGCGTGTGATACAGGAAATGTAACAATTGAAGTCATAATCATGAATAAACATGCTAGTTTGAGACGTGACATTAAGGTCAATCAAAACATCAACCGAGAAATTAACATCACAAATATTAAAACTCAAACAGCTTATGATATGGAATGCAATGCAATGGAAATTCTCCCTCTTGTTGCAAACTCTCAACATGGTTTTATGCAGTATGGAAAATGTATTTATGTCTTTCCCCCAACAACCCCTAAACATAAAATGTCAATGTCAATGCATTCAATTTCAATTTCAAGCTTTCACCTAATGCATTCAATTTCAATTTCAAGCTTTCATCTTATGTGTAAATACTATTTCTCCCTTTTTGTTACAAATGATGAAGGGACTAAGAATTTTTTTTTAACTTAACATACAATAACTCAAAAATGCTATTGTTAGTATGCACAAAGTATAAGAAATGTACGGTAAATCTTCCCATATACTCATTTCAAATTAATATGGAGTAAATTATATAAGTAACACATGTGTGTCACTAATCCTTTGTAAGTAGGACTCCAAACTTTAATTTTGTGAGAAATGACATGTTAAATATTAATGTCAATAAGTATATTCTTCTACTGATGAAAGTCAAACCATTGAAAGCACATTAGAATCTATAAAGAAATCTCATTTTGTATGGATAATTTCTTTTCTCCCCCCACACATTAGAATCTATAAATAAATCTCATTTTGTATGGATAATTTCTTTTCTCCCGCTAACTTTTTGCATATTTTATGTTCACATCTTTAAATATTTTAAACTCATTATTATTTTTCACATCTTAAGTGCGGGCTTTTATTCATTAAGTGACTAAAATGACCCATGTAGTGAGCTTTAAGCCGATTAACTCAAGTCAGTTGACCATAGGCACTAGGTTATGAGAAACCCTACAAGCTTAATTGCTCAAGTCAAATAGGCTCCCAAAAAAATATAAGATATTGAGCTATCTTTTTTTTTGTTTTAATTTTTTTCTCAATATTAGACTTGAGCTTAGGTTTAATACATAAAGTCAATTCATGTTCAAAGTCATCTTACTAACATGTGGTTGAGATCTCAAATTCCACACACGCGGTAGAGTTCCACTAACAATATCATAGTGCAGTACAGATGGTACATGAAGATACATATACTAAGTCTCCATAATAATCTAAATCAGGAATAGAAACTATGTTACAGCTCATTGATTACTGATGTTTGATCACAACAAACAAAATCAAGTATATTGTATATTATGCTGTAAAAGAACATTTTCCCACATTTTTTTAAATTTTAAAGCATGAATGTACTAAGTACACAAAGAAATGTCAAACACACAAAACTAAATAAATAAACCAAAAAATATGCATGCGTTTTTCTACCTAGAAAATAAATAAACAAATATGATGCATGCATAAATCAATGTCAAACGATTATAAAGTACGGGCATACACAAAAAATAACTACTCAATTAGGCATGCAAATGATCTTACCTTTAAGAGCACCATGATCTATTTCAAAAAATTTCAGATCACTCTTCTTCACCCAAACTTGCCTAGTGATAGGAATATTTCTATTCATTTGAGTCATTAACTTCGTCAGTTGACTCACTTGATTAGTAAGAAAGTCAATATGACCAACAAATTCATGATTTTTATTTTTATTTAAGTTCTGATTTCTATTTTCGTGCAGAAAATGATGAGACATAGACTTTATGTATCCTGACTCACCACAGTGAAAACATGTAGGGATAAAGCTATGACCAATGTTATGTAGACGCTGACCTCTATTACTAGGTCGACGAGTCCTACGCTATGTAATAGGCCTCTATCTAATAAGTCCATTATCCTTAAGATTGGGATTATGCACATATTTGGGTTGGTCAGTGGTAGGGACAAACATGGTCTTAGAAATACTATTATTATTTTCCTTAAAATCTAGACCTCCCTTATTTCCAGTCGACTTTCCCATTTCTAAAATGTTATCTAACCTTTCAGAACCACTAGAAAAGGTAAGCAGTTGAGACTTAAAATATTCTAGATCGCTCAGAAGGTTCTTAACCTTAATTTTTAAGGCTTTTTTCGCAGTGGTCAACTCGCTGACTCTCCTAGAGGACTTCTCAAGCTCACCGGTGATGTCCTTAACTTGAGTATCAAAAGATTCATTCATGGATTTCAACTCTCTCATGGTTAAGGTGGATCCTGAACGTACGCTACGAGTTTCTCATTTTCCAACTCAAGTTTCGTAACTCTCATACAAAAGGCTTTATTTTTTGTTATAATCTTAATGATCTCCTCATAAATTCTATCATAAGTCTCATGAATATCTCCCTAACTATCGAAATTATCCTTACTATCAAAATCTTCTTCTGAATAGTCGTCATTACTTACGTTCTCAGCCTTCTCACTCTCCTTATCAGATTCATTCTTAATTTTAGCAGTAAAGGCAATATATTTGCCAATTTCCTCACGAGTGGATTTCTTACTCTGATTGTTCGAGTTAGACTCGTCATTGTGAGAGTAGTATTCATAACCTTATCCGAATTTGTCCTACTGCTAGGGCACTTACTCCTAATGTGGCCAAGACCTAGACAGTTATAACATCTTACATATTTGGAACTTTTCCTAAACTCACTTGGACCACTTATATGCTTCTTTTGATATTTTTGTTTATTCCTAAACATTTTTCAAATTTTTTTAGCAAAGTATGTTAATTCATCTTCATTAGGAGAATCTGAATCCGATGACTATCTATGTCTATTCCTCACAATGTTAAAGGCCAAAGACTTATCATTTGTGAGTTTATCAAATGTCAGCTCATAAGTTTGTAAAGATCCAACCAACTCTTCAATTTTAATTAAATCTGGGTTCTTGCTCTCCTCTATAGCCGTGACTTTAAGCCTAAACCTTTCAAGTAAGGATCTAAGAATTTTTCTTACAAATTTAGGCTTCGAAATTCTCTCGCCTAGATTGAAACTAGAATTCGCTATGTCATTTAAGCTCGCATAAAACTCCTCAAATGTTTCATTCTCTTTCATCCTAACCTCTTCAAACATAATGATCAACATTTGCAATTTCGAGTTATTAACAGCCTAAGTCCCTTCATGTGTGGTTTGTAGAATATCATAAACCTCTTTGACTATCTCACACATAGACACTCTCCTAAACTATTCAGGGAATACCGCTATAAATAGGGTATGTAATGCTTTACTGTTTCTGTTACATTCTTCTAAGTTCGCTCTAGTCCAATTAGCAATGGGAGTGGGGATAACCTCATTATTAACCTTAGAACTAGGGGCAGTCCAACCATTAACCACACTTAATCAAATTCGTCCATCCATAGATTTTAGGAAAACTCTCATTCTAACTTTCCAATAAGCATAATTATTTCCATCAAAATATGGTCGGACAAATAATGAATTACTCATCTAGAAATCTAAAGTGACATTTCGAATTTAAGCTCTAATACCACTTGAAAGTTACGAATTACGGCTACTAAGTTATCGAATGGTTAGTAATTATCCAATTTTAGTTTTGACCCTACGTGCGGAATTAATAAATCAAAAGCAATAAGTCATGTTTAATTTTTTCTAGACGGTTAATCAAACAAGTAAATTTATCTAAGTTTGAATACTGCGGCAATAAGGAAATCAATAAATAGCGAATACCAAAATGATGACGGAGAAACCCCAACTGGGTAAAAACTCCGGGATCAAGTCAGTTACCTCTACTATAAACAATATGGATTACAACCCATTTTCAGCCTAGCAAATTTCAATAGTTCCCGCTATTGTAATTTCTGTAATCTCCAAGATCTGTTGTACCTACCAGCTTCCTGATCTTCTACAGTTAGATAAGTCTAGACAACTCCACTAGACTTCTCGCTCTACTTCCTGTAGCTTTCAAGATCTGTTGTCGCCTTCCATCTTCCTGATCTTTTTCAATTATCTCTCCCAAGTGAATTTCCAATAATCTCCAATTATTTTTCTTTTCATGTGCTTGCAGTCCACCTCTCCCAATGCCCAGACGAGAGAGTACTTTTCTCAAAGTGTTAAGGAAGTAGGGTGTTTTGGATTTACAAACCTTGACGTTTTCCCAAAACTTGGTTGTCGAATCTCAAGAATAATATGAATGATTCCACCAATGAATTGTGTTCTTGGATCTCTTAAAAAATGATATGAATATGCTATTCAATGAAGGACAATGAGACAACTACCTATTTTCGTGCTAGAGCGTCCATATTTATAGTTAGAGGTGTATGAGTAATATGGACCATGTAAAACTTTCCAAAATCGCGAATTAAGGTTAGCCGCGTAACAGTGTCGCTTGAACGAGGGGACTTCTTGCTCAAGTGAAAGGTATGTCACTCGAGTGATGTCTGGGAAGCGAGCGACAATGATTTTGTTTCTGTCGCTCTGGCAATGGCCAGGCATGAGGCTAGCGAAATTTCGGCGTCGTTTCTTTCTTGTTTCCAAACTCAAACTCAAATTCTAGGCTACCTAATTCAACTATACAAAATTGCACTTCACTCCTTGACTTTTACACATGTTCAATTTAGTCTTTTTTTGTTCACAGAATTGTCAATTACAATATTCAACGTAACACATAGATTTCAGAAATGTTTTGAGGTTGAGAAGGGTGCCCGTAACAAAGGGTGATTTTTCAATGCTTTCACTGATGACTATGGATTTTAGGAATGGGTCGTATTAGGAGAATCAAGCGATGGATCAAGTATCATCAATCAAATGGTGAATCCTACGGCTAAGGAGGACATTGATGATTTGTCAAGTATTACTAATGAATGTGAATTTTACAAATGGGTACTAGGAGAATCAAGCAAAGAATCAAGTATCGTCAATCAAGTGGTGACTCCTACGGCAAATGAGGATGTCAATGATTTGTCAAGCATGTTTGAAACACTAGCTTGAGTAACTGACAAACAAGACGTTGAGATTTCGTCGAGGTTTCGTTGAACGTGATATTCTGAAAGGGAAAATGGAGCGATGAAGGGAATTAGAAAAGAAAGGAGCCGGGTTGATTAGTAGTGATGAGGGAATTCTAATATTATTGTGATTTGTATTTGATATTGAGAAATGGGGGTAAACTGTGTTCCTTTTATTATGTTTGGCATCAGTATTTCTCATTCTTGTCGTGGAGAGTTTTGCATTTTATGTTGAAGGTGAAAGGTTGAAATATTGAATAATAGCAGAGGAGTTTAATGAATGAAGTTATTGTAATTTGCATTGTCGTGATGTTTGAAACTTCCTGTTAGCCATCCACATAATTTGTCCAAGTTGATGTATTAGACTACAAAGCAAAATTGAAAGAGACCCCAAGGCAAAGAAATTTCATTGAAGTCACTACACGGATTAACAAAAAGTTTAAAACCTCTTATGATATCCACCTAACACTTATACAAATATAACCAAGTTTCCAAAATCCTGCACTTTCATAGGTTATAAGAAAATGAAAAACTGATTCCAAAACAGATTCCAGTAAAACCAAGTGAAAGAACAAAGCGCCAGTAGATTTAAAAACTAAGTGATATCTCTTCTATACCAATATTTTTCCTCGATGCTACAAAACAAATAATACATATAATACGAGATAATATGAGGGTTTTCTGGAAAAAAAAAACATAAACATTAGTAGATTAATTAATGGCGACGGTCGAATTGCATAGGTCATGTTAAGCAAAGTGGGACATGCATCAACTTGTTGTAAACTATAACAACCTACATGTCTTCACCTGAACAAAACTCAACT
Organism: Fraxinus xanthoxyloides; assembly: GCA_903798325.1. Classification (NCBI taxonomy): domain Eukaryota; kingdom Viridiplantae; phylum Streptophyta; class Magnoliopsida; order Lamiales; family Oleaceae; genus Fraxinus; species Fraxinus xanthoxyloides. The sequence continues at coordinate 9,917 of CAIGRL010032427.1, forward strand.
CCATTTGAGCTGTTCGGAATCCTATGTCACCTTGATGTAGTAAATGTGGGTAATAGTACAGAACTGAATGGCCTAACGTACAATAGAAACATTAATACATGAACACAAAATATTCATATTGAGTTTTAATGATTTAAACATGTGTTCACCTTCAGAATTGAATATAACATTTGTAGACGATGGACGGATCAAATTGGAAGATGACAATTGATGGGTAAATACATGACTTTCGACGTCACCCTACATAAAAAAAAAAGCAAATAAACCTTCGAAAAAGTAAAAAATAATAAAATCAACATACTAATCATCAAGAGTTTTGAATATGAGAACAATGTTGGTTGTGAAGATTAATGTTGCTGAGAGAACGTTAGTTGCAGTCTCTTCCAATGCCTTATTGATTTGCTTGATGTCGAAGTGTACTGCATGTACATCAAAATAAATGAGAATTTGGTTTTGGATTCCGTTTCTATTGAGAGGTTAAATGACTCCAAAGGGCGTTTTCTCCGAAGTTTCTTTAGCACCCTTTTTCTTTGATGAGTTAGGATCTAGTACAATCACAATGGTAGTATCTTGTAAATCAGTACGCTGAGAGGCTAACTGAATAGTATGTTGCGAAAGGGCATTACTTCCACTAGTCGACTTGTTCATCATAAAATCTTAAGCTTGAGATTTTATCCATTCAATTATCACACGCGTCCACACTTCGTCATCTGTAGCAAAGTCTACTGTCTGCCCAAACACTTAACGCATATCATTGTATCTCAACGGTCTAGGAGTACTAACTTATCATAGTCACTGCGACCCTCTCGTGTGCTTTACTGACATCTCTCATCCATCTTCGGAGTATATACCTATTCGGTAGTGATGTGACGTCGTTACGGATTAAGATTGCGATCACATGTGTGCAAATTATTCCCTGGAACTTGGCCAAGTGGCATCTGCAAATAATTTCACATTCCTCTCTTTAAAATAAGACAAAATCGTTTCTCTTTCGGTGTTGTTAGTATATGACATCCTTCAATACCTCGTACGTAGTCCCTCAACCTTCATCTGAAGCGAATATCAAGTCGTAATAAACCTTCTCCATGAACTCATCTTGAACTTCCTTGAATTTTGAAATGGTGTAAACGGACTCAAATTGTTTTTCAATTTCATAATTTGTTGCACAATGTACCATTGCAATAAAGACTTGAAATCAGTTTGAAACTCCTTCACGACCTTATTCCTCAGTTTTTTTTTTCGTATTGTTCAACAAATAGCTCCAACGAGATCTTCAACTACATATACCCATTGAAGAATGTATTCATACTCTTACTTCGTTGTGTTGTAGACATGCCTACCTAGAATTAGTTTTCAAAAAGTAACTCAATAATCTCCATTCTCATAAAGACCCGACAACCAATCACTATTATGCAAGTCATACATAGCAATTATCATTCTCCAAGCTTCTTTAAATTCTTCTGCCACCTGCGAATCATATACCAATCCATGTATTGCCGAAAATATCGAAACTTTATCAACGTGCTAGCCGAACTTTTCTAGCGACTTCCTCAAAATGTGGCAGAACACCATCTATGCTTCATGTTTAGAAAAAAGATTTGAACTGCATTTTCCATAGCCCTTTCTTGATTAGTAATAAATAATGCGGAGAATGATCATGCATATACAGAAGTTATGTTCTGAATAGCCAAACAAAAGTATTGTGTCCTCGTTCGATAACAAACCACAATCAAGCAGTGTTGATTGTTCGTAAAGATTTACACCAACAAATGGGGTGAAAGACATGTCGTACTTATAAGTAAAGTAAGTGGTATCAAATGTGATAATATCATTTGAACTCCTTGTGCGCTTGCTTGCACTTGTTATCTGCCCAAAATTCATTCTTAAGCCATGACTCATCATCTAAGTCTAATGCAGTAAAATCCTGAGTGATGTGCTTTCATCTTTGAAAAGTGGGATTGTATTTCTATGACATCTCCTTCTCCAAGTCGCAATCGTTTCATTTGTTCAACATAGTTTTGACAATCATTTTCTATACAAGTCATATTCTCATATCTCCCTTCTTCCACATACGGAGTTTGTGTAATAGAATTCCTACTACATCATTCTCCTATACCTTCCATTTCACATTGGCACTCAATTCTAGGTTACAACAATACAACCTAAACTTTGAAGGACTTGTTTTATAATTGTGATCAAGGTGGACTGTGTTAATTCTCCAGTTTTCATGACTATTTGATTGTGATCAAGGTGGGCTTATGGAGATCCTTTCTTTACAATCTGTCTGAATTGTTGGTTGCGATTTCAAAGAACCGCTTGTATTATAGCTTCTTCGGCCTTTGGGGCTATATGTGAACGTCACATACCTCAGAACTCCATCGCCCTTTTTTTAGAATTCCTTTTTTCTTACTAGAAAACCTACAGCATAAATATATCTCTTGTACAACTCAAACATCTTTTCCATCCTTGAACATCATACACTCCTCGGGCACAATCACACCACTCTTACAAACGTTTCCCCTTCGACAATGTTGATATTGTCCGTATCGTTCTCATCGTTTGACTCCACTAAAAAATCGTCATGCGAGTCTTCCATAACTTCTTTTGCGACAACTAAATAAGCAATAACATTTAGCAAAACAAAAAGTAATTACACTACAATAACTAATTTCAATTTTATACAAAATAGTCATTTCAATATAACATGAAAACTTCACAACAGCTGAAGGGATACACTAACAAAATAACAAGTTTATTCACAAATCTTTCAAAACACATATCTTTCGATGCAGCGGATAATGGGAAATTAAAAATGCAAAACACTAATCCTTGAAAACACATATCCTCCAAAGCAACAAATATTGGAAATGAAAATGTACCAACACTAATCCTTGAAAACACAAATCTTGCAAAGCAGCAGATATTGGAAATTTAAAATTGTACAATATTAAAGAAAATGTGAAGAACGTGGCTCACGTGGTCAAACACCAGAGGGGAGAATATAATCGAGATTGAGTAAGATTTTTCCAGGCCAAATGCACAATGTGTCTCAAATGATAGAACACCGAAAGAGTAAGCTATATGGCAGAGCAATCGCGATTTTAGCCGGAACAAGTCGTGGTTATGGAGTTTTCAAGTCTCTCCAACCCCAGAGGTTGAAGCTATATGGTCGGGCTACGCGTGATAATGAGACAACAACACATTTTTGTGATTCCGCCGGAAGGCATTGGAATTGTTAGAGCACTGTAGCGCATTTCACGGTCTCCAATTTGGGATAGCAACACGTCACCAAATTCAAAATGCCTATAAAGATCCTGTGAAGCCCAACCTGTACTTGTAGCTTTATTCCAAAACTATATATACTGCCCCTTTTTTTTTTGACACGACAAAACCTATCATGTAGGAAAAACAATAAACAAAATTGAAACTTTACCAGTGATTTTGGAAAAGAAGAAAATTTAAGTAGCTAGAATCTAATTTTCAACAGATCTAAATGGAAAGGAATCGATAAAATATTCTTAGAAACAAAATTCTAGTGCCTAGACTTTTAAAGTATGGAGTTGTATAAAGTTGACTCCAAGTTGGTGACCTCCATAGTTCATTATCCTCAATTAATTACAAATCCGAAATGAGGAATGATTAGTAAGAGTACCGGAGAGGTAGCTAACGACGATGGAGACGCGATAATGGTGGTGAGATGGAGGTAATCGAGGGTGTTGAAATTGGCTACCGTCTTCGTAAAGGGATAATTCCGATCTATAACTAGATTTTCCGATTTCGCCGATGTCATAATGTCTATATTCATCTTCTTCTCGATCAGATGGTATTTAGGTTTTACAAAATGGGAGCTGAATCCGCCATTGGGGGTACTTTGGCTTGGTCAAGTATATATTGCTCATGTACGACCATTATTTTCAAACTTTTTTCTACACTCATTTTCAACCATGTATTCTCTTAAAAATTATTATTTAAAACTTTTTTACTCCATTCTTGTCAAACGGATGCATCATTAGCAAGTTGTGACACCAAAAATAAAGAATGCGATTGTTCTCAAATTGACAAGTTACCTAGTCTCTTGCTTCTTCAAAAAAGCTAAACAAACAAGATAAATGACAGGAACATTTTCCAGAGATTGAAGTGGCAGTTTTTGATGGCAATGTTTACTTTAGTTTTTATTTATCTGTCAATGAAAAAATGCCAGGTGTATGTGTGTATTTTTCATGTCACTTACCATGTCGCAATAGCATTTATCTTGTTTCTTACATGTGTCATACTCCATTTTGCTAGTGAGGTGACCTTGTGCTAAATACATCACTAACGCTACTCAAACAAGGGCTACTGACAGGGATCCACCTCAGCCCATGTTTAATTCCCCGTCCGTAGCCCCTGTTTAATTCCCCGTCAGTAGCCCTGTTTGAGTTGCATCTCTCTAAATTTATAGTGATACTTTGAATGGATCATGCTAGAATAACATAATATTCTACATAATGCTTTACATAATGGCCAAATGACGGGTCCCTATTAGAGGAGCGCTTGGTGTAGAATATTATGTACATATAGACTAATTCACTTTGAATTACACAAGTTGGAGACATAATTCAATAAAAATTTGAAACGTGGTAATTACGGCTATTACATTTTACGGTCGTTCACTAATTACATTTAATATGTTTTCAAACATAGTATAATGATCAACCTCATTACGGATATTATCAATTATATAATTTTTCAATATACAGGTTTAATCTTCTGTCTCCAATAAAAATTATAAAAATTTCTCACTGTTGATTCTATTGTCATATTAATAGTGAGTTTTTAATTCTTCCTACTTGAGGTATGTGATCAATTTCATTTCAATATATACAGGTCAAAGTCGAAGGTCAAACATTAATCTTCACTTCTATCTCAGAATCAATTTATTGTAATTACAAAGTACAAAATGCTCTCTTATAGTAACAATGGCAATAAAAGAATCATAGTCCAAACCACGTGTACTTATTTTTATTTTTGTAGGAACAGTGAAACATGTGAGAAATTCATAGAGATAAATTGAAACAAATCACTTCTATCGTAGATAACAAAATATTTAATACAAAATTAACTAAAATAGATACTGAGGCACAAAAGAAGTATGTACCAATCTTTTCAATTGACTTTTGTTTCACTTCAAAATTGTAAAAGCTCAGTAAAAATATTTTCTCCCCTCACTCGAGTGATGAGGTGAAAACCATCCTCATGAACATGTTGGAAATATCAGTTTAATTAGTTTGTTTGACAAACTTTTGATTAATTTATTTAAGTGGATCTCGTTAGTTGGATAAAAGATTTTTTTGGCAAAGTATATTGTCCTTCATGAATAGATTAATGTAATATAATTATTTTCTCAAAATCAATTTAGGGTGAATGAGAAACTAATGCCAAAAGATGACCATTTGAAATTGAAATAAATTGGGAATAAAATTTTTTGAGAAATTGAAAAATGCTAATCACACATAGGAAAACTAGAAGAGTAAAAACCGCTTTATATTGCTCAAGTTTGGAACTTGAGTTTGAGTTCCAAGGAGTACCAATAGTATTTAAAGGGAAAATAACATACATGCTAATAGTTTGAGTCAAAACCCACACGCATTTCGTCATCCAACCGATTGACTTGGCACAGGCACATGCACGGATCTTGGATCGTGGGCTTGGACCAGATAAATAATATATTTATTTATTGATTTCCCAAATTTTTTTGTACGCGACACATGGCGTCTTCTAGAATTAGCAGTTGACTGTTAAACTCTATCTAAATCGGTTGTGTCTGTTCAAGATACAACTTTTCGACTGTTGTGTCTTTTTGAACACAACTTTTTCAATTTCTATAATAGGTCTTCATATGCCGGATTTTATTCATTTCAAAATATTTTCTGATTTTCTCTCTTGCAAAAATATAATCATTTCGTTCTACAGTATTCCGTATTGTGCATTTTACTCTCGAATATTATTTATTGTGCATTTTAAGTGCTTCAGTATTAGAGAGATCGTAACATTAGTAAGTTCGTCAGGTCTTGTAATTTATAGTGCTACTATTACAAGTCGAGGTCATTGTATTTTAGAAGACGAGTGCAGAAAGACCGTCATACCAGCACGGAGCATTATCGTTTTAATGAGAAATAATCGAACTCTTGCATCAGCTATTATCATTTTGTTTTATTTCATTCATTCTATAAGTCGGAGTTCTATCCAATAGTTTATTAACTATAAAAAGATTATTTTGAATATAAATTATTGCACGGTATAATTAATATTTATCAAACATAACACAATATAATTGGGTATCACTGTTATTGTGGAAAACGTCCTTATATTTTATTTTTGGCACTTTCGCCCTCATTTCCATATTTCATTATGCAAAAGCTCATTTTCATCTATTTTCTCAATTAAAAGTTGTGAAATGACTAATATACAATTTTCTTTAAATAAAACAAAAGAAAAAAAGAAAAAAAATTAATTGCAATCATAGTCTCAATTTTAAAAAACACAAATATCTCAAATAAATTATTAATAAGATAATTAGCACATAATGTTCATACATTTCACTATTTTAGCGGAAAGCGTTCATACATTTCATTTTCTTAGCATTTTCAGCCGTAATTACACATTTGATTGAGCAAACCATCATTTCTATCAAATTTCGTCCAATTTCTCAATAAAAAGCATTGAAATTATGTATATACCCCCATTATATTAAAAAAATTTAAATAAATTGTGTGACGACATTATGTGCTATAATTACTCTTTTAATAATTTATTTGGTATTCATTTCCGTTTATTTTTAAAAAATTGAGACTATGGTTGCAATTAACTTTTTTCCTTTTTATTTTATTTAAAGAAATTTGTATGTTCGTCATTTTACAATTTTTAATTGAGAAAATAGATGAAAATAACATTTTGTGTAATAAAAGGCTGAAATAATGGTGAAAATGGTAAAAAATGAAAGATAATGACTTTTTTACATTAACAGTGAAATATGAGGACGGTACGTGCTAATTATCCTAATATAATTCCATTTCATCCCTTCCGATGAGGTTAAAATTTGTTATAAAAAATCATTGTCACATTCAACAAATCCAAGGAGAAAGAATATAGAGAAGATAAAATACAAATTTTGAGAAAGAATATAGAGAAGATATATAACAAATTTTACAGTGATTTAGCAAACTTGCTTACGTCGACATGAAAAATCAATCAGCTAATAAAATTTTCAATTATAGAACTTTTATCACTCACTTCACCATTTTATATCTTTTCTTGCATATGAACAATTGCAACCAATTTACCTTTCCTCTCTCATTTTTAGTTCAAAACAGTTGAGGCACTTTGGCAATTATTTTCCTTTTTTTTTTCTTTTTTTCTTTTTTTTTTCCTTCAA
>CAIGRL010032452.1:0-10987 GCA_903798325.1 Fraxinus xanthoxyloides
CTTCCAATTTGATTTGTCCACTCCACTTCACTTTTGATCTCAATTGATGGGATGTAGAGATCCTTGAAGCACACACTCAATTGGGGACCATAACCCAATATATTCTTAGATAATGACCATTCATTATCTTATATTCGTTTTAAATCGGCTCATCAACAATTTAAAACAAATATCCGGTCTTTACACTTTAATTCCATGAAACCTAATACCCATTAGTCAAAATTCTTCTTTAGTGGATCACTTTAATTGACTAATATTCTTTAAATAATAGCATCACACATTTTAATATGTTACGTTTGACCCCAAATATGTTAGAATTTTCCAACAAGAATTTCCTTCTATATATTGAATTTTGAAATCAAAATAGGACAAAATACCTTGTCACCTAGCAATGATTTCTTTTGAAATAAAATTCTTGACATCTTTCAGCATAATATCTTTTGAAACTTTACGGTCTGCTTTGAAAAGAACTATTTTATTGATTAACTCATCTTGAAACTTTGTAATACAAAATACTATTGATGAGATTTATTTTTTAATAGTTGAATAATTTTTCTGCGGTCTTATGCATATTTTTGAATGGTATCGCACTAATTGTTATTGACTTTGAAATTTCTGCTTGAGAAATGCCCTATATCCTATATTTGAATCATCAGTTCGACTATAGGAAAGGCTTTTGGATTTACTATGTTGAGACAAGAAAGGGCTTTGATAACTTGGACAGTTTTGACAGTTAACATGTACTCGACTCCATTCCGGTGATTTTTTACAAAGTCTTTGATAGAGAGGATCACAGATTTGCCTGATGTTTTGAACAAAGTTGGTTTTGTCTAGAATATATATAAAAGTATGTAATTATGATAATTATATAATTTAAATCAATTAATCATAATTATAGATTCCTAGTGTGAGTCCACATTCACTGCCCCTTTTTCCGACACCTTAAAGTTGTAATGATATGTTTGTTTGGATATATATCAAACATAGCCCATGTTTGAACCTCATTCTTTTTTACGAAAAAAATGCATTTTTGAATATTGTGTTGATCTCATTTCAGCAAAACGTTTTTCAATAAAATAATATTACACACAAATTTAAATTTTTTCTTATTTTTTAACCACACATTTCTCATCAATACGCTATTCAAAAATACATTTTTATTTGACAAAAATGGGGCTCAAACAAGCCCTATTATTTGAAAAAAAAATGATTAAATCAGATAAGATGGTCGCATGGTAAAATGTGTGGAATTAAATCAGATATGTTTTGGATTTCTGGGCTTCTTTGTGAAAAATATTTATTTTATTTTATTTTAATCATTTTCGTTAATTCTTGATCAAAATAAGTTTTATTTAAATCATAAAAGCCTCATAAAAAATCGTTTTATTTTATTAAATTATGGGGGAAAAAAAGAAGTTATGATTCTTGGACTATATATAAACCCCATAATTCTTTTGAAAAATTACAATGAAATCATTCTTCAATTTTGTAATTTCTAAAAACTCGTTTGTAGTATTATTTTATTTTATTTTTTAGATATTGTTTTATAGTACTATTGAGAGTTTTGAAAATCGTTTATGGGTACCTTTGAAGTGATTCAATAGTTCCATTATGAAGTTATTGTTCAAAGAGGTCGCAACAGTTAATAGTGGGCAATTTCACTTTAGTCCTCGTGTTGTACGAGTCTCAATCGGTCAATAAGTCTTCTTACTTTGTGCATTTTAATTGCCGTTCTTGAAATGTATCTGCAACTTATTTTTCATCAACAATGTTAAAATTCATTAGACTACTAAGAGAGAAAGCTTACAAGAAAAATAGATATGGACTCTTCTGAGTTTGCATACGAGGCTGGAATCATGTTACAATCACATAATGGTTAGTATAATGTCACACGACACTTCATTATTCTATTTCAACTTTTCATCCAATTACATCTTGCCAGCTAACATTATGTCACTCCATATGCCAACCACTTTCTATCAAAGTGGCATTAGGCTGGCACTCAGCCAGTACGATAAACTTCTATGTAGAAGGAATTGATATAGGTACAGTGAATTGTATAATGTAATAAGAGAATAAAAAGAATAATTTGTCTGCCTTAAAATCTTATTAGGTATTAAAGTGGACTTGTTTCCCTACGCGTCATAGATTTATATATAGGGCTATTTGTCAAAGACAAATACACTGATTTCCTCTTCTGATGCAGTTGCTCCTTCAAATTGACAATCTTTGCATCCACTCGTGCAGAAAATCCAATTTGTGTCATCTTTTTCGATTTCTCCTGCTCCCTCAGCCATGATGAACCGTCCGTTATATCCCGCCTGTACCGCTTGATTTCTTGGATCACGTGATCATCCATCGGATAGAATGACCGTTGGATGGCGATGTGAATGAAGTACGGAAGTAAAGCAACGACTACCACAAGCACTGTAACAATCCAATACATAGATGCAAGCCCAATCGCTTCAGTGAAGATGCAAAATACATTTCTTGAGTATACTGGAGGGAGCAAGCTGTACATATAGAGAAAGATGTACCAGCAAAAAATGCTCCCCCAGATGAGGAAATGGCTAATCCAAGTGAAGTGTGAACTCATGAGAACAATTTGACAGTTTACTGTCCAGATTATGCACGTATATGTAATCGTACCAATATGTTCGATGTCTGCCACATTCCCATCTTGATCAAAAGCAGCTGGGGACAATATATAGATGTTCAGTATGAAGATAGCCAGAGAAGCCAAAATGCCGTTTAATATCCAACCAACAATGCGCTTCCAACTGAAACAGATATTCTTTTGTCCCTGCTGATAAAGGGCTGGAAACTTCACGAATCATAAGGAAAGTGAGTATCGAGTCAGAATATTGTCAGAACATATTCTTATTGTGTTTAGAGGAATCTGCGTTTGTGTTTTACCTGCAAACAGACATCGGACGAAACATCCTGCTCTAGGACACCGAGAGATATAACTGGCAATGATGTCAATAGTACATTGAACATGACCATATACCAATCATCGTATAAATCCTGCCCTGAGAAACCAGTGTAAATGTCGTAATAGAACAGCGCAAGCCCAAATGCGATGTTTTTATACACGAAGTAGAGGATCTGTGCAGAAAACATAAAAAGTTCTTGCATAAATTTTCAGGTAATGGTGAACTAAAATTTGCAGTTCAGATTTAGAAGAATAAAATTCTCACCATCTTGGAGATCCTCCTGTAACACCAATGCCCATGAACTATTAGTAAGCGCTCCAAGAAATGAAATTGAGGCAATGAAAAGTCGCTTGCCATTACAGCCTGAAATTAAGTTCAAAGCTACTTCTGTAAGACATTCTTTTCACATTGAACTTCAGAGAAAAAATGTCACAGAAAATTCCATCAGCAGCTGACAACAGAAAAAGCAATAACCTGCATTCCTTCCATGCCGCTGATTCCAACTCCAATATCAGCTTCCTGAATCATGCCAACATCATTAGCTCCATCACCAATTGCCAAGATTGTCTTTCCAGAATGCTGTTTTGCCAATCGAGTAATCTAAACATTTCTCAATGAACAAAATAGATTAATAAGTGGTTTTTTGTAAGAAAATAACTCCAAATGAAACCAGAAGATTCAATCCTACCAAGGCTTTCTGTTTGGGAGAAACACGGCAGCATATGACCACATCGCAGTTCATAGCCAAGGAGAAGAACTGGTGTTTCAGATTGCTACTCAAACTTATCTCCAGAGCTTGGCCATCAACAACTAATGCGAAAGGGGTGTCTTTTCTGTCTTCTTGAATAATCATTTGGTTGTAACTTTCTACTTGCAGAAAAATTTCTTCTTTGACATCCTGAAAAACTAAAAATGAAGAAAACTTGATCCCATTTCAGTAGTTTCTTTAGTATTTCACTTTTGTGTAAAGAAATTTTCTGAAGCAAAACCATGCTGAGTTCATTAATTAGAACTGGTGTTCACCTTCACTTGATGGTTAGATTCCAATTTTGTGCTCAACTTCAAATGAAGCTGTTTCATATCCTGCCGAAGTAAACTGCAAGCATATCTGCCACAACAAATAGAAACTGTCCAGATTAAGAGAAAACACAGATATCCTTGCTGTACTCTACAAAATTTTTCATAATACTTAATAAAATTGAGATGGATGAAAATCTCACCCAATGTTTATTGCTGTTTCTTTTTTATCACCAGTTAGTAGCCAGATCTTTAGGCCTGCTTGCGCAAGTTTATCAATGCATTCAGGAACCTGGTATCAGTGTTAAAACAAAAAATGTTAGTAAACATGCAAATCCCGTTGCAAAGTATTTAGTGAAACAGAAATTGTCTCTGCTTAAGTGAACTTGTGGAAGAAAGAAAGAACACTAACCCCCTTCTGCAACTTATCTTCCACTGCTACGGCACCTAGTAAAAGCAAATCTTTCTCGATCATCTCAGAGACATTTTCTAGTAGTTCTACTCTTTCTGAACTTATCGTAGCCTTAGCCTTTGTAAATATTAAGTTCCAATCTTCATAGTCAGACAACCCAATTCTTTTATATGCAAACACCATAGTGCGCAAGCCATCTTCTGCATAATTTGAAAGGTGCATAGTTGTTGCCTGCTGATATATTCTACCATTGTCTGCAAGCCTCTCAAAGATGACACTTAGAGCCAAAATAAAAGGAATCATCAAACATAGGAACCTTGACGGATAATAGGTACTTAAAATCTGTATGCAGAAAAAATTCTGAACACTTGAGATGCTGTAGTCCATGCTGAAGTTTAGTGAAAATGATGGGAAAGATAGCATGCAACTGAAAATATACAGAATCAGATATACACAAATTTTTCAAGCAGGCACCTGAACTAAAGATCTCGGAATAACTTACTCATCAGCTCCTTTGCAGAGCAAAAAGACCTCCCCATCTTCATCGCGTACTATCACAGACATCCTCTTTCTGGAGCTATTGAACTCCAATAGATTCAAAAGCTTGTACTCTCTGAATATAATCTTGATGTGTTGGTAAGAAAAATCTAGAAGCTGTAAGAAAACAAAAAAGGAAGAAGAAAGGATAACTAACACGGAGGTCTCACCTCTTCACCACCAATCCTGACGAAGGATCAAGCTCTTGAAGAACCATAGTAGACTGAGTTCTTTCACAGAATTTGAATCCAAACTCTTGTGCTGCAATCAGGAAGGCAACTTCCTCAGGAGACTCTGCCTCATACATCATTCTATGGCTCTGGTCGTTTTCAACAGGAATGCCCGTGTGGCACAAAGCCATGACTCTGAAAAACGTGACCATGTCAGTTATATTAGACCTATAGATCCACATTTTGTCCATGAGACGATCATCTCTGAAATTGAAACCCTTGATAATGGATTCTTTCCCTGTAACGGAAATTCTTGAATTCCGAGCCCCTGGATCATCCGAGACATGATTACAATCTAAAACCTCCTTCTCTGTGCTAGCATCTGCTGTAGTAAGGTCTAACATCTCAATACTTCGACCAGTAGAATCAGATCCATCCAAGCTGAACCTATATCTCTCCACATCAATGTTCATTCTTTGAGAAGCTGCAAGATCCACTTCATTCACTTCACCCCCGTATGAAATACCTTCAATTGAACACTTCCTAAATTCCATTTGATTACAAGTTAAGGTCCCAGTTTTATCTGATAGAATCATTTCTACTTGTCCAAGCTCCTCATTTAAGTTAGACGTTCGGGCTTTAACTGTCTTGCCTGTTATTTCATCGTACATACCTAGATCTTTGTTAATAAGCATAGCTTGTAGAACTTTGACTATTTCAATAGAGACATAGAGAGAGATGGGAATCAAGTAGCCATACAAAATGAGGGACTTTATAAATTGCAAAAAACCAGAGAGAACTGGTTCTGATGGATCAAACAAATTATCAACATTTTCATGCAAACGAAGATACCACCTTTTGTCCTTTTCAGATTCTGTATATAGTGCAGAGCCAGTGGCGGAGATTGATGAAATTAACACCATCATAGCAAAAAGTACGTAAATCACATGGTCCATCTTTCTTTCAACCTTGCTACGTTTAGATGGAGCTATCGTGGAATTTCGCACAGCTTTGGCATCTGGACCACTGAAGATCACAACTCCATAAATATATTCTGTATTTCGAAGTTTGGAGTCTCTTAGAAGAATTTGGTTTGGGGACAAGGGATAGGATTCATTTATGAACTCCAAATTTCCAACAAAAGTGTAAAGGCTTGGATTTGGATCCTCACAACGTATTGTGGCTTTAAATCTGCTAAATTCTTCATCATCAACCAGATAAAGTGTGGCTTCCAAGCTTCTTTTGGCCTTCAGATTTGTCTCCCCATCAAGATTCATGGTCTCAACATAACAAACACCGTCCTCATAGCTAGAAGACAGCAAAAGAAGATCACTTGGAAAATATTCATTCTTGCTAACTTTGACAACATCTCCTACACACAGTGATTGCCAGGATTTCTGCACAAATAAGCCATTGCCTACATGAACCTTCACTTTCTGGGAGTTTAAATTCCTGTCCTGCAACAAAGTGGTTATTCCAATATGAAATGCAAATCATAACCAATCTTGAAAAAAAAAATGTCTATATAGTTTTCTTATTCTACCTGTAAAAACCTATGCCAATCTTCAACTGCCTCTTTGAGCATGCTAATTCCCATAACAAACACGAGGGGTGCAATTAAACTTATGGGAGTAAAAGGAGTCAATGGAGTAATAGACAGCGCTGCTGCTAAGAGGAAGTACAAATTGGCAACCCTGCAAAATTGCTCTAAAAGCAATCTTGGCAGAAAGGTCAGAAGATTGTACTTGGTTGTGGATACATAATTATTTGGATACCTATGTAGTTTAATCTTGTGAAGCTGAGGTTCGTTGCAGAAAACCACCCGAGAAAATCCCGGCTGTCCAAGAAGACTTTGAGTAGGTGCAGAATCAGTAGTGCTAGGCCGCAAGCATGCAAAAGTATACAGTTTGCTCCATTTTACTTTCTGCTTCCTTCTCCCTGATGGTCCAGACATTTTTATTAGTATTGATTTTCTTGGAGCTCCCTAAAATTCATTAACATAACATAATAGTACGATCTATATATTCTCAAAAATAGATCTTAGTGAATCTGTCTATTATGATCTGTCTAATGACGACTATTTCTAAGATATACGAGAACAGAAAAAGGAATAAAATATTCTCGACCCCAAACAGATAACTTCAAAGTTTTGTCTCATGTTCTAGAAAATCATTCTTGGTTTATTCACAATCTGTTTTTAAAATGAAAGAGAAACTTCCAAAATCAGAATCCAAGCTTTCTTGGATCAAGCAGGCAGGCCCTGCATAAACAACACCATGCATTGAAAACCAAGTCTCTTTGCCCTATGCATTTCCATTGATGCATCCAAAGTCTACCACTTTTCATTGAAATTAACATTAAAATACTCAAACCTACATGTGATAACTCTCCACTAATTAATACTGAAATTGACCAATTAATGAGAAAGTCCAAATTCATTTCACCACAACGATAAACTATGCATAAAATGGCCACAATTCAAGGTGACTCCACCATTAAACCAAATATTACTAATCCTTTAAGTATAGTTTCTTACGCCTCTAGATTTGTGAACCAAATCATTCCTTTGATTCGAACGGCAGTATTTAAATCCGTACTAATTATTTGAAGGCAAATGGCACCATCTCTGTCGACATTGAATATCCAAAAAAAAATTGATAGTTCCAATAGTTGGGTCAAATATTTTTGAATGCCGGCCAATGCCAAATATTAATTAAAGAAACAAAGCTTAATGTTAATTTCATACCAATGAACTCATTGAAATGGCAATGATCTATATGCAGGCCAGGATGACTATGCCCTAGATGTGAATTCAGTGCTCCATGGACAATTGAGTTGAAGGGGGAAGAAGGAAATTAAATCAACATTATTCACGTCTAGTTCGTCCAACGGTCGTTTTTTTAACTGTTCTAATTTCTGACGCACAACGGGTAGTTGGGTAGTCTGATTTAGGATGCCAACGTCCGGATGGGTCGTCCGATTTGCCGGAACTTTGGGCGTTTTGACTGTTATAAATAACATTTTACTTTACGTTCATAAAACCACTAGAAGAGAGCTTTTTGTAAAATATATTTGTGAAAAATCTTCTTTCGGCTTATATTTTTACATGCATTTAATATATTTTTCCATAACAAAAATTTTGATTGTTGAATCAAATTTCTTGAATCATTTTTTTCATCAAAGTTTTTCATTTTTATTTGTGCTTAACTTATTTATATCAATCTTAAAAGATAGATATATTTTTTAAGAAGATCTTTGCATTTATATTACATAAACATTTCTACTTATTCATATTGAAAACTTTGATTGATTGAATCAAACTTGTAAAAACATCATATTCGTTAAAGTTTCTCATTTCTCTCTTAGTGCTTAATTTGTTATAATTTTTCATATTTTAAGAAGATTTTTGAACCTAAATTGCATTTATTTCTTCTTCATCTTTTCATTAAGATATTTTGATTGATTGAATTTAGTTTTTTATTATCATATTCATCAAAGATTTTTATCTAACATTTGAGGTATCATTTATTACTATTCATTGAAGTGTTTGTCTCTCTTAGTACATAACTTGTTTGTATTATTTATCAAGAGAAAAATTTCATTGTAAAATCACTTTGATAAATAGTGGGTCGTGTTGAAATCCCTTAAAGATCAGCATTGTATAAGGATCAGTGCTCCTTATTGTAAGTCACTAGGTAGGTCATATTGAAGTCATGTGAAAGCTCAATAGTGGTCGTGTTGGAGTCTCATCAAGCTCAACATTGTATAAGAATCGATACTCTTTATTTTTAAGTTACCAAAAGTATTGTAAAGGGTTTGATTGCACCATACGTCTATCAACATGGTGAAAAGGTGATAGTGTATTTTATACACTAATTTGGACTTAAAATTATAGACATTTAATAGTTCTTTTGAAAAATTATAACCTAATTTACTAAATATTTCATTTATTAGGTGAAACTCGATGAAAGAAATTGGATTTGAAAGAAAGAAGTGAAAATTGGCAAAAAGAAAAAAGTAGCAATATCCAAAGTTTGGGGACTAAAGTACGAATACAAAAAGTTGTGTCGAATCTCATGAAAAATATTCGAAAATGTTAGGAGTCAATTGGATGCAACTAAAAGTCAAAAAGAAGTGAAATATGGATACAAATCAATTTTCAACTCCACGAGTATGTTCCAGATTTTTAGCGCAAGATGGAATCCCATTGACCTAGTAAACATTAGAATTGGAAACAAGTTATTTCAAGTAAAGTTATAGCCATTTGAGTTATCTTTTCAACACAGTTTGAGTCGCCTTAATCGGATATCGAAAGAGAAAGTTATGACAAAAATACTGAAGAAGACGCATAGTGGGAACAGCATGTGCTAAAATAGGGTTTTCAAGTGCAATTCATCTTTTTAAAAGCTCAATTCAACTAAGACTCGTCCAAAACTCAAAGAGGACATGAATACAACTCTAATTCCACACAATTTGGGGGAGAGAAAAACAGATAATCATCAAGATCAAAGAGCAAAAGTTAGAGTTTAAAGATTTTTGAGGTTGAAAAAAATTCTTGATGCAAGATCCAATTATTTCTATGATCAAGATTTCAAAACACGGTTATGAATTCTATGCTTTTTTTCTTTCATTATTATGAGTATCTAATTTCATAGTTAGGGCGAATAATGAAACCTATGTGTGTCCTTTTATTTATTTTATTCAAGATTCTAGTTATTTAAATGCATATGTGTTGATTTTATTCATGAATTTACTGATTTGTATTATTTGGCTATTCAATGTCTTTGTGAATCTATTACAAATCGAGAGCTGAGTTTTAGATTTAGATCACAAAGTAAAATCTGATAATTTAGTATGACGTATAGAGATACATATACTAGTTATTGTGGTTATTAGATGAATTCTTAGAACAAATACTTCGTTTAATTTAGGTTGATTCACATAGAGATATGAAATTGAATTAATTAACTAGGTTCAATAAGAACTTGAGAGGGGTAAATTGAATATTTTAGAAGAATTTGACCGAACATTACAATAGTAATGAATCTTGATTGTCCAGTTTAAGGAGATCCATAGATAAAATTGTAAGTCCTGGCATTCACATTCATACTTTTAAAATCCGAATCGATAAATTTTGTACGTTGGATTAATTTAGTTTAGTTAGAGTAATTTAGACACCAACCACAAAATTATTATTTCTTTTCAATCAAATTAATGGTAGAAATAATTTAACCAATTCTTAGATAGTAGTCCTCATGGGAACAATATCTGAACTCATTCGTCTACTATATTAATTGTTACGTTCCGTATACTTGCGGGATATAAAAATAACAAGAAAATGTCTTACTCGTGCCGAAGAGCTTAGTAACGAAGAATGTAGATCGTTATTTTGAATCGAACTTCCACAATTATATCATTTGCATCATCTTGTCTTTCACTTATCACTTTTATATTTGTGTTTATTATTTGAATTAATATATTTAGTCTTTACTAGCCATGTCACGAGTCGAGTTGAGCTGAACCATGAGCAAAAAAAAAAGCTCGAGCTCGACTCGAGCTTTTTTGGACCCGAGCCGAGCAAAGAGCCGAGCAAAAAATGAGGCTCGGCCCGAGCCTTAGCGGGTAGAGTCGAACCGACTCAATTTTTTTTATATCTAATCTACATTTTTTACTTAAAGAATTTAAAATTTGTACGATTTATAAGTACTATAAATTAAATAAAAATTAAAACCCTCATCATTTCTCCGAATTTGGGATCGGCTACAATTATCGTAGGCGAAGTTAAAATTGTACACAAATAAAATATTTCGTGTACAATTTTTCTTGAAACTAAAAAATTAAAAATTACTTTTTTTTAAACTAATCAATTTAAAAACTTACAATAGCTTATGCTTAAATTTGCTGTAACTCTTCGG
>CAIGRL010032460.1:0-10326 GCA_903798325.1 Fraxinus xanthoxyloides
ACTCTATTTTTTTTTTTTTTTCAAAAATTCATTATTAATCATGCATTCTCCCATAAAATAATTTCACACGCAAATTCAAAAAAAAAAAAAAATCTTATTTTTTTAACTATGCATTCTGTAAAAATTCACTATTTCAAAATACATTTTCTCTAAAAATTCTGGGTCAACAAGGAGTCAAATTGAATTTGAGTACTTCCCAACAAAATGTTAATAATATATAGTTTTAAAATAAAATGATTTTTGTCATAGGCGCCCCCCCCCATTGGTTGGACGTCAGTGCGAACAGTCAGGGCCTATGTGACCCTGTCTCTCTAGCAAAACCTTATTAAATAATGTGAGAGAATATAACAAACAAACTTTTAATTTTAAAGCATTTGTCTTTTTAGTACTTACTGGCTAATATTATATTATAAAGGATATAATTCAAAAACAATTAGGTATTGGTCCCTACTTCGATCTTGTCCGGTACTGCAACTCAGTTAAGCAAATCAAATATATAATTCCAGTTAGTAGTTGAATAAATATTTACAAGTTTAATTTTCAGTTAACTAGGAGAAAAGTCTTCTTTATTCAAGCAATAAAACCTTATAGCCGTTTGAAACTTTTGTTCAATTTTGTTGGTCGATATATTATTGTTAGCTAATCTTGAACAAGTTAGGCTTCGTCACACCCCATATAATGTATCTGTCATTTCAGATAGCACTAGAATAACAATAATAGTTTACCAAATAGTTTACATAATGGCCAAGTGGCTGCAACCTATTGGCGGCCCTGGCGCCCCGCCAATAGGGGGCCGCCACTTCGACATTATGTAAACTATTTGGTAGACTATTATGTACATATAGACTAATTCAATAAATTATTACGATCAAGTCAAAATTGCTGCAAAATCTCCCATATCAACTAAATCTTATCGAAATTATACTGCAACAACAATCACTAAACCATCTACCAATAATAACCAAATTCACCATCCAATGCAAAGATAATGAAATTACTGTGGATGTTCAGATAATGTTACATTTACGATGTATGATAAATAAACGTGCACAAGCAAGCATTATCGAGTAAATTAATCCTAGTTGAACTTTGAATAATTTGATCTATCTAAACAAATTACAAATCAAAACATGAAATGACCAAATACTTCTTTTTGATTGATTTGGAAACGCAATTGATCCTTTCTTCATCGGGAAAGTCATGAATCACAAAATGGTTTCAACTCTTTCTTTTCCCTTAGAAAGTGGGTGTCAACTAAGCCATGAACTATGAAGATATTGCTCTCCCACTTCTGAGAATTGGTCCAATTCCACTCTCGAAGTGGTCTAAATTTCATAGTCAACTTTTACCAATCTAGTTTTTAGAATTTTGGTAGGCATATTTTGCCCATGTTTAAGCCAAATTATATTTTTCATTCTCATTTCTTCTACTCATTCTTCAATAAAATAATATTTTTTATCGCATCAATAACTTTTCTTTCTTTTCAACCACATATTCCCAATCACATAAAAAAAAAAAAATGCACTCTCCACAAAAGGCTTTTTTTTTTTTTGCCCAAAGATGATTGATTTGTGATTTCAAATTTCCGATAGAACTAAACTCATGTCTTGTATATATGAATTATGTGCTTTCATAAGCTTTGAAATCTTAATAATAAACTATTTTCTTTTCTTAGAAAAACATATATATGACCCACATTGACATTTTACGGGATTTAGGCCTGCTTTATATGGAATATTCAGTAAACATACATACAATGAATTAATATTATGAAGAGCACTCACATATGCGGGCCTTAGGCAACAGCCTATGCCATCTATAATCAGGATCGATCACGAATATGAAGAGTATGGTCATTCGGTAAGTGTAAGTGCACTAGCAGTTTTCCACCCTATATCCTTGGAGGCATAACTTGCGATTTACATCCTTCACCAAACCCCAGGGTAGAAGGGGACCGTCAAGGTTGCGGTTCATCTTTTATAATCAGGATCATCCTAAAACATTTGTCCAAATGAAAAGAAAATGTTGGCCTTTTTCTACCATGGCCACGTGGAAAGCTCCATACCCTCTAACCCATAAGGGAGTTTCCTTTGCCGTTCTCTCCCTTTTACATCCTATTTCTTACCCCTCCATCTTACCATACTTCAAACGATATAGGAAAAAATATTAAATAAATAAATAAAATAGCTAAGAATGAATCTAGATTCCTTAGTAAAGAAGAAATTGAAATTACCTTTCTATGATTTATAGATTTGGCTAAAAGGCACTGTAGTGATGTGATCAAATAATAAGACAAAGCTCCAAAATATCAATTTTACGTGAATGTAGTATCTTATATTAAACTATATCAACGTTTTTAATTTTTTTTGGTTATTTAATATTATTCAGTGATATTTAATCTATTTTATCAAATATGCTATTTCAAGTGTAGATACGACTTTAGCATAAACTCAATAAAGAATTTTAAAAAAAACATATTTAGAAAAATCTAATATGGTTGAAATAATTACAAAACATTAGATGTTGGGTTAGGGTTGTTTTGAAGGGAAGGAAGAATGATGAAGTCAAAAGGACAGGGAAATTAATTTGAAAATCAATTAAAAGATAAAAGTAAGTATGCATTTAATTAGAATGTCAGAAGGCCTTCAATTGAAGGAAATAGATTACGTGTTAAGCATCAATATATGATGTGTCCGTGGTTAAGAGAACCAACTTTTAATGACAAACAAATTTTTTTTGACAAATCATTCATTAGAGAAAAAACAATTTAATATTAAAATAAATCATTATTTCTTTGAGAGGAAAATCCCAAAAAAATGATTTCAACTTATTGAGTATGTTTGTTAGATATAATTGAACAATAATTAGTAGAGACGTGTAACATATTTATTTGTTATTTATACAATTTATCTTTTTGAAGTTGTTTAAGCAAAAAAAAAAAAAAAACTTAGAAAATGGTTTACATAAAGTCTCTTTTTGATAGGGTTTAAAATAAGATTTTAGTAGATTTTAATGAAATGTAATTGAAAAGTTGTGGAACATATAAAATGTATGATTAAAATTAATTATTAACTTTGAACTAAATTAAAATCTGAATTTTAATCCATACCAAATATGACCAAAGTCACATACTAACACTTATATGTTCATGTATAATAATAAAATAAATTATTTAAACAATCATCTATTGTATAGTTTATTCCACAAAGAATTTCGTAAAGTTTGCAAGGATATTATTAACCTATTGAATTTCAATAAATAGGTTTTCTATCTTTATTTTTTCACATATCTTTAAACTTTTAAGTTTGTTGCAACTTGGCCATGGTCAAACCGACCATTGAGAAGAAGAGTGGACGAGGGAAGCAAATTATAAGTTTTTATACATCATTGTATACATATTAACGTACGGATTAATGATGTGGAAGAGAGAAAAAGAGAAAAAAATGAAACGAAAGTCAATTAATAATCAATGATACTATGAATTTGATAGATTCAGAGCTTAAATGTAGTGAAATGGAGATTCAAAAGTGATAGGCGCAAGAATTTGATTATACTAGTTTATTTAATTATTTAAAAAATAAATAGTCGTTATTCATGTCGAGTCAAAGAGACCTTAATTTCAACCAATTATTAGTATTTTGATTGATTGGATGAACTAATAATCGATCAGTTCACAATACTCTTTTGAAATCAACGAATTTCAATCTGTGTTCTTCGTGTTTTATTGATTCACATCAGATCAATAAACTAGTTTGAAACCTTGGTTTTAATTTAAGATTGATGTTTAAAAAGCATTTATTTTTTCTCACTCCAAGAGAAATAAATTAATTTATCAAATGTGGAGAGCACAGAGGTGACACTAACATGTGAAAACATAAATGTTGCCACCCAAACACGCCACTATCTTAAATACTCTGTTTTATAATCAGTAGGGTAACATATATTTAAGGCTTGAAATTAATACATTTGTGCAGCAATATTCAGTCTGCCTAAACAATTTATATTTTTGAAAGACAAAGATTTGTTCTGACATTACATTTGGGATTATTCTATTTGTACTTACCGAATTGATATAGAAAATTAGGTACGCGTAGCTTGGTCCTTACATTTGTGGTTAGATGATTCAACCCCTATAACACAAAACAACCTCCTTTTGAGATGTGTAAATATGGGTTGGGATAGTTTTGTTTGGATAATCGACCCTTGTTTGATCTAAGATAGACTTTACAAAATAAAGGACAAATTGTATGCAGGTCAACATATTTGAAAAGGCAAGTCAGGCTAGGCTTGCTTGTTTTGATAACTCATTGTGATTTGCTATATGACCAAAAGAGAACCCAACAGAATCTGGAAGAACACTCACACGTACACCCTCAAAAAAAATTTCTTTTTTAATACACGAAGGGGCCCACTATTTATATCTCTTCTGGTCAATTTCTGTAGTTTCCTTTCTGTATAATGGAAATAAGCCTTTTGTGAATCCGACCTAAACACTTTTAAAACGATAGCCTCCTTTTATGTAATATAATATATTAGCTAGTAACACTTTTACATCACTCTTTAATATAGTTATAATTCAAAAACTCAACAAAATTATAGAAAATTTTAACAATTATTAATATTATATATGTTAGATATATACTATATATTATCTGAAAGAAATAATTAAAGTTAGATAAAATGTTTGAGTGGTGAAAATTTGGAATTTATGTGGGAAGTTGGAGGTTCAAATCACATTCCATGCGAATAATAAAATGTTTATGATTGAACATTGAGTTTTCTTTGATTAAAATATATATATTTTTTTTAAGTCGAACTAGCTAGTAAAAACTAGCCAATAAATAAAATGTTAGTAGAGGTAGTTACTGGATAATTTATGTAAAATCGTGAAAACCTTGTAAAACCACAATAAAATTATGAATTGGAAAATAAAACCACAATAAAATTTTCATAATTTGTAATTGTAAAATCTTATTGAGGGTTTTGAAAATAGTTTGTGATTGTTTTACAAATGATTCGATCATTACATTCTGGAAGTAATTGTCCAAAGAAAGTTTACAACATGTAATTTCATTTTAAGATATTGAGTTGTCCCGAATATCGATTGATCGATAAGTTTTCTTACTTATTGTAATCGTTGTTCTTAAAAGGTATCTATAACTATTTTTCTCCAACACTATACGCTATTCAACAATTGAAACAAACAATAGAATTTATTAATTGATTTATGGGTTAATTTCATATTTGGTTACTGATTTCAGTGAAAAGCTCAATGTTTACCCAAATACAAATTTTCTCAACCAGAACATTGAACTTTAATTTACTTATAATGTGTTGATCACTTTGTTAGCGACATATTAAACTTAAACGTCACAATCTTTGTTAGTATCTAACTCGTCTAGGTTTTACAAGTAAATATACCAAATAAATTATGTAGTGTGAAATTTGAAAATAAGTTATAAAATTGATTATAATTCATTTAACGAAGCATACTTAGATGTTATATTTATTCATAACTTCAAAGATTTTGCAGCTGTAAGATGACTTAATCATGTTTAGAAATGACTAGCGGGGAGTGACTAATAATGATAATTGATTTAATTCAGTTATGTGATTATGACAAATTAAAGTTGTGTAACCCAATTGAAAATTCACTGAAACCTCAGTGACCAAAAATGAAATAATCCTTAAACCCTATTTGATCGCACCGAATTTCATGGAAAATGTCGTATTCGAGGAAAACGAATTTCACTTTGATCCTTTGATTGCAATGCGGAAATAGAAATCGGATTTTAAGGTACAATCACTTTAAACTTCATTTTGTTTTTAATGAATTTTTATTTTCTAACTAAAATAAAATTGGAATTGCTTTCCACTTTTAACTATGAAACGGGTACTTCTAAATGTCAATTGTGCGAAAAACCCAAACTGAAAGAGAACGGTATCCGTTTGTTGAATAAAATATTCTCTGGCGAGTTTTGACCGTTGGATCTAATCTGGGTCCCCCCACTTTCCTCGCATGTCTTGTTGGCCCCACAATAAACATGTCCGCACACTCTTACAGACCATTTTCAATATCGAATACCTAATTTACCCCTAATACGTAATTCAAATGTCGAAATTGCCCTATTCCGTTATTCTTGTCTTCAACTGCTTTTATTAACATTTGCAAGTTTTTCCTTAGACAAGAATATTGATCGATCGATCTCTCTCTCTCTCTCTCTCTCTTCCCTCTTTATCTCTCTATCTTTTTCTCTCTGTCTTAATCTTCACAGGGTTCTCGTGCGCGCCTCGCCTTTCGAGTTCGTTCGATTTTTTTGAAGGGTATAGAAAAAACGGAAGAGATTATAACCATGTTTTTGCAAAGAAATTAATCTGACAATATTCAGTTTTCAGGTATATTGAAATGTTATGTTTCACTATTTTTAATCATTTTAATATAAAATGTATTCTTCATAGTTTTGGTTTTGTTAGATGCATATATGTTTTATAATTAGCGGGTTATTCCTGGAATCATGTTTCATTAAAATGGGTGTAGGGTTTAATGCAGTTTGTAATGATTTTTTGCAATTTAGTCTTAAGGGTATTGCAAATTTAATCATGATTTTTACAGATGTTTTAACATTTTTTTGATATTTTTCATTTTAATCTTATGGATATTGCAAATTTGATCGTGGGTTTTATACATTTTTTAACAGTTTTTGTGATTTTTTGCATTTTGATCTCGTGGATATTACAAATTTAATCATGGGTTTTATAGATGTTTTAACATTTTTTCTTTTATTTCTAAAGCTAATTACTTTATATTCTTGCCAATATAATATATTGGTTATGCACAAAATTTTCAGGTAATCACCAATTTTTTTAGCTGGTGATTAATTAAAGTTTTATTCTTTATGAAGGTAACAGGTTTTTTCATAAATACCATATATTTTGCTCAAGATGATAAGAAAATTGAAATATTAATTGTGCCGATGTAGATCTGTTTGATTCTTTGAGAATCTGCAAGAGAAATTATATTTAAATGGTCCAAGTAAATGATAAGTACGATTTTTGGTAACAAAGAAATTTCATTGGTAAATCTAGTCCAATGCTGTAAATGGTATGCGAATTGTTTGAAACTGTTCTTTTTCCTCATTTTTTCGAACTACCCTTTTTTTTTTACCAGAGTTAATTTTCTGAAACTTTGAACTGCTCTCTGTTTTCAAGATTATATATTGAGATATGGGGAAGAAGGGGAGCTGGTTTTGTGCACTGAAGAGAACTCTGAGCTACGAATCGAAAGAGAAGAAAGATAAAGTTGCAAATTGATTTCATTTTTTTTAATTTGAATATGACCTTTTTTGGTGATTTAATTCAGAATAGTTCAATTCCTTGTTGACAGAAAAACAATAAATCAAAAAGATGGTCGGGAAAACAGAAGAGTCTAGATTTGGATTCTTCCAATGCAGAAGAAAATGCTACGGTGGTTCCTGCATCCGATGGTCCGGTGGAGGAACTAAAGTTGATAGAAACTGAAGATGAGAAGAATAGGCATGCTTACTCTGTTGCTCTTGCAACTGCTGTGGCTGCTGAGGCAGCAGTTGCAGCTGCTCTGGCTGCTGCAGAGGTTGTTCGACTCACAACTGGGTCCCATAATTTGGGTAAAACCAAAGAAGAACTAGCAGCTATAAAGATTCAGACAGCTTTCCGAGGGTACTTGGTAAGATGACAGTTTTTCAATGTTGTATAGATATCAATTTCAATACATTCACGTTTACGTGTGATTGATCTTGATGAACTATGAAATATCTGGCTGCTACTTCAGTAATTTATGACAATACAGTATCTTGTAATGATAAATTCCCGGAGGATGGGAAATTTCTCTGCATAAACTATCGATTGTTGATTAGCATTTGTAGAATTTTACATCTGGATGGTGACTATCATTATTTCGTGCTTTATTTAGGCAAGGAGAGCGTTGAAGGCGTTGAAAGGACTGGTGAGGCTGAAATCATTGATTCAAGGGAACTCAGTGAAACGTCAAGCAACAACCACCTTACGATGCATGCAGACACTGGCTCGTGTGCAATCTGAGATTCGTGCTAGGAGAATTAGAATGTCGGAGGAGAATGTGACTCTTCAGCGACAGCTCCAGCAGAAGCATGAGAAGGAGCTTGAAAAGTTGAGAGCATCTGTGAGTGGCATTCTTGGACTAACTTATTTTTGTTTTGAGTCTGCAATTTGCAGATTTACTTTTATTACAAGTCATGATAACTCTTCCACTGTGCCTGCTTATTTTTACATCTAGTCTTTTTCTTAATGCTCTCGCAGTTTCCTTGTTGTACATCATCGAAAACTGATTTTGATGGCATTATTAAAGAAATAAGGAAACAATTTTTTAATTTGAGTGTTTGACTTTTCCTGATTAATTTTATAGAGCAGGCAAACCGTTTGCAACAAAAAATCAGCTCAGAACGTTTTGCCTTCTCATTTCTTTAAAAAGATTTTGGACCAGGAGCCTGCATATTCTGAACCTCTAGCTCCGGTTATGTATTTAATCAATTTTTTTTTACTAATTTTCATTTTAAAGGAAACTTTCTATAGATATTTGTATCTGAGCATACTGCTGCTAAGCAACACACATTGTGAAAATAGATATCTTTGTTGTGTAATTACTTCATTACTACGCCTAAATGCACTGTGTGTACATAGAGAAGTTATTTTTCATCTTTGTTCTCAAGTAACTATTGGCTAAGATGTTGGACAACTGACAACAGACTGGAGAGGATTGGGACGACAGCATGCAGTCTAAAGAACAGATTGAGGCAAATCTTCAACATAGGCTGGAAGCAGCTATGAGAAGAGAAAGGGCATTGGCTTATGCATATTCTCATCAGGTATTACAATTTGCAATTCGTTGTTGTGATAATTCTTGCATTTATCTGAAATAGCTTTGAAACTGATAAGGATCTATAAAATTCTGAAACAGCAAACATGGAAGAACTCAAAGTCTTCAAGTCAAACATTTATGGATCCAGATAATCCCCATTGGGGTTGGAGTTGGTTAGAGAGATGGATGGCTTCCCGTCCATGGGAGAATGGAAGTGCAGTTGACAAAGAACTTAACAGTGATCACGCGTCAATGAAGAGCGCAACAAGTCGCCCCACTTCTGTTGGGGGAATTATGAGGACTCAATCTCGCCGCGTTGACAATAAGCCTTCTCCTACAGCCCACAAACAAAGTCGGCCTCCCAGCAGGCAATCACCTTCGACTCCCCCCTCAAAGGTTTCTGGAAGATTAACATGGGGAAATGCGGCCACTGAAGATGACTCAAGAAGTTTGAACAGTGTAAAATCAGAGGTTCGTAGGAGACACAGCATTGCGGGATCATCGGTGAGAGACGATGAAAGCCTTGCAAGTTCACCTGCAGTTCCAGGTTACATGGCCGGCACAAAATCAGTAAAAGCTAAATCCCGGTTGTCAAGTCCATTGCGATTAGAAAAGAATGGCACTCCAGGGAAGGTTTCACCCAGTTCTGCAAAGAAACGGCTATCATTCTCTGCTTCCCCTTCTGGCCCGAGGAGGCATTCTGGCCCCCCTCAAGATTGATACTAGTTCTGTTAAACCATCAACATGAAATGACAGATTTATCATTCGAGTGGATTTATAAAGCGTAAGACGTGCAAGGAATATATATACATATATATATATATATATATAAATAACTTTGCAGAAAATGAAGAAGCTATCATCTTAGTAATGCAAATCACGAGAAGTGAATAGCAGGTTATTTTCCTTTTCAATTGTTAGTGATGTCGATTGTGTAACGAAATAGAGGTACGCTTTGTGTGAGGTATTTATGTCACTGTTATTGCATGTTTCTTTCAATTTTCTTCTGTAGAGACTTAGGTTCTGACATTTACCGCTCTTATAATTCTGTGCTGTGCAAGCAATTTCACTTGTCCGTTTCTTGTTCGATGAAAACTTTCTCGTGTGTTCTTGTTTAAAAGGAGATTTTTTNATATATATATATATAAATAACTTTGCAGAAAATGAAGAAGCTATCATCTTAGTAATGCAAATCACGAGAAGTGAATAGCAGGTTATTTTCCTTTTCAATTGTTAGTGATGTCGATTGTGTAACGAAATAGAGGTACGCTTTGTGTGAGGTATTTATGTCACTGTTATTGCATGTTTCTTTCAATTTTCTTCTGTAGAGACTTAGGTTCTGACATTTACCGCTCTTATAATTCTGTGCTGTGCAAGCAATTTCACTTGTCCGTTTCTTGTTCGATGAAAACTTTCTCGTGTGTTCTTGTTTAAAAGGAGATTTTTTTT
This sequence comes from Fraxinus xanthoxyloides, assembly GCA_903798325.1. NCBI lineage: Eukaryota > Viridiplantae > Streptophyta > Magnoliopsida > Lamiales > Oleaceae > Fraxinus > Fraxinus xanthoxyloides. Next base: position 10,322 of record CAIGRL010032460.1, read on the forward strand.
TTTTT
>CAIGRL010032463.1:0-11825 GCA_903798325.1 Fraxinus xanthoxyloides
ATTCTCAATAGCAACAATAACCCTGGCAGCCATCATAAGCTTTTCCCAGGTTTTCCCGAGGTTAATGATATAAATTCCTATACAGATGAACAGAAAACAAAATTCACTACCAACAACTGAAGAAGACACTGGAATAAGACTCCCAAAATCCTAATACGAAAAAATATATGAAATTGAAACTGGCAACAATAAGTAATTTAGTTACAATTTCATTTTTATTTACTAGAAAGAAAACCACCACCTAGGCAACCTAATTTTTGAATGTCATAATTCAGTCTGCAGATAATAAAATAACATATTTCAAGAAACTTAATTTGTAAAGGGATACCCGGTGCAAAAAAACTCAATGCAGCTAAATTTAAAAAAATTAACTGGGCAATTGAAATTAGAAAATATCATATATTCAAACGCATATTCCAGGGTATAACCATGCATAAGCATGTATTCCCTCCCATTAAGCACTAAAAATATCTTTCTACTGTGTAGAAAAAACCGAGGAAAAAATAGAAATGATTTCCCGTGTAAATTTTAGGCTGCTCAACTAATACATATTAACGACATAGGATAAACTAACTTTTACAAACTAATAAACAGAAGAGATGTCAAAAAAACTCAATACGAATCAGTGACAGTAAATACAAACAAAAAGAAATTTGTTTCATATATTTGATTACAAATTGACATTATAAAAGACCAATAAATCACTTAAATTTACATTTTTTACCTTTTAATTTCAACTAATTCGACAATATACATCTGAAAGATAAAAGAATTTAAAAAATAATGCTGATCTCCAGTAACATAACACACAGCAAAATATCATCAAATTAAATCGAAACAAATAATCACAGCAAGCATCCAGTAAACGTCAGAAATCGTTTCAAATAACTTACCGTCATTCCGGCGCTTGAACACGTAACGTTCCATTTGGAAGTCACAGTTTTTGGTGCCGAGGTGGACTTCAGCTGCCAACATCATCTGTATGTCGGCCTCTTTCGTAGAGAGTGTCCTTGGCGCAGTCGCCATTTTTGCTTTACCTGCGCTTCTGCTTAGGGTTTTTAAGGTTTAGCGGTCGAAAAATGCAAATGCTATCTCCGTTGCGATGGATTGGAGATTGTCCATGGTTCATATACATACTCCATCTCAATCTCAGAAACCCTACCGAAGATTTTCGAATTTATTTGAATTGGGCCATATTTGGGCTGAGTTGTTTCATAATAATTGGGCTTGTTTCGGGATGCGATAACTTTAGGGGAATTAGTTTAGCCGAAATTACAGGATGTGAGAAAGTGGGAATTACACAAAATTAGAATTTTCAACATTCAATTTCAAATTTTAGATATAAGGTTTCACTTTTCAAAAATCAAATATTTCATCCCAAACCATAATCAATTTCATCCCAAATTGGCAAACTCTAAAATTTTCCACCTCCTTTCTTCACTCTGTCTCATCTCTTCTCATTCTCTCTTTTCTATCGTCTTCTCTCTTCTCACTATCTCTTCTTCTACACCGGCGTCGGCGGCAAACTGAGTGTCGTCGTGCACAGTACCAAATCACCGTTGTGGCACGGATTGTCGAGCGCCGTTGCAGCACGAACTGTGGCGCACAGTAGTGCTCAGTGGCTCAGATCGCCACTGTAGCTTCTTTTTCTGGTAGTGAGCAGTGGTGGTAGGTTTGGTGTTTGTGTTGGCGATGGCGATGGCAGCGGTGGTGGTAGCGTGTTGGTGGGTTTGGTGTTTGTGTTGGTGGTAGCGGTGGTGTGGCAGTAACTGTGCATGTGGCGGCGGCGACGTTCATATATGGTGATGGTTGTGACCGATTAATTGTTGGTGGCGACTGTGATGGAGATGGTAGTAGTGGTGGCTATGGATTGGTGGTGATTGCGGTGACTATTGGTGGTAATCGTGGCAGCGATGATAGTAGGCTTAGGAATTTATTGGTGAGTGGTAATGTGGTGTGGTGGAGATGGTGGTCACGTTGGTGAAAAGTGTAGATGGTGGTTGTTGTGGTCCCAGCGTTGGTGGCATTGGCGATAATGAATTTGAGGAGATGGTGGAAGTGGTGGTACAGGCGACATTGGTGGTTGTGTTACTATTGGCGGAGGTGGTGGTCACAAATTGTTTTGTTGATTGTGACCAATAAATTGGTTGATTTGTAACCAATAAACAATATGTGATCGATTGTGCCAATAAATTGGTTGGTATGTGACCAATAAACAATATGTGAGCAATCAAAAAGATAATTTGTAACCAAAAAATAATGTGTGACCTAAAATTGTTAATGTGTGACCGATAATTTGTGTCTGTATGATAAATTGTGACTTATAATACTTGTTATTCGTGATCGATAAATAAATTATGCGTACAATTTTTTTATTTGTGATCGATAAACAAATTGTGACCTATAAATTTTTTTAATTGTGACCGTAAAATAATTTGTGACATATAAAATTTGTGATTTGTGACCAATAAATAATATGTGACTTATTAATTTGATAGGTTTGTGACCGATGAATAATTGTGACGTATAATTTTTTTATTGTGATGGTAGAACAAATTGTAACCTATAAAATTTTTGAATTGTGACACATAAAATTGTGATTTGTGATCAATTAATAATATGTGACTAATTATATGGTGACCAAATTATATGAAATTGCGACCTTAATATAATTAATAAAATATATGTCTAATTAATTATTTTATAAATAAAATTTGAAAAAGTCCGAGATTTAAAACTTAAACCTTAATCTCTAAAATTGAAATTGGTTAAACTTAACCTTTTATTTATGTAATCTTCCCTTCGAGAAATTTGAAGGTCTCGATTCATAAATCAGAGGTCATGTTTGCTAATTCAAAAATTAGAGGGTTTTTAATTAATTAATACATAATTAAATATTTTTACTAAATATAACAATACAAAAATTTATTAATCTACCATACACGATTTCAATCCTAAACTATATCTATCTCCATTCTTTCTCTTTCTAAACCTTTGTCAATATATTTTCTCTTCTCTCGCCCTCTCTCTATCCTCTCGCCGACGATGAGGGGTCGCACACAATGCGGCGTGAGATCTCTGGAAAGGATCGTCATCAGTCAGCGGCGCGACACAGATTGGCTATCGATCGAGCTATGCTACTACGTACGATCGTTGTCGTGTGGCACTACATGCAGCAAAGCATTGATCGTCGTTGTTCGCAGCGCTGCAAATCGGGGTTTCCTCCATTTTTCGCTAGTCATAGGTGGTTGTGATTGTGGTTTTGGTTAAGGTGGTTGATTGTTGGGTGGTTGTGGTTGTGGTTGTGGTTGTGGTTGTGTGAGATTCCGATGGCATAGGTGGTGAAGTGGTAGTGATAGCAAGTATTATTATGGTGAGATCAAGGACAAAGCAAAGAGTTACGAATCGAGAACATCCTGCATGATGGAATTCGAATTTTAAAAAAATATAACTACATGATGATAAGATCCCAGTGTGCATGTGCAAATTTCAAGTTTTATCTAAATAATATTTATTAGATAATTCAATAATAATTTAATAGATATCCAAAATTTAATTGTATGTAAAACTCATGTATATCGAATTATTAGGAATATTAACGCAAGGTTCCTAGAAAGTGGTAAAATTGTTCGGTTACCCTAAAATCACAAATCTTGCATTTATGCCTCATAATATATTGTACGTATTTTTTTATTTTTATTTTTTGATATTATAGCTTCTCATAGCAGTGGTGGCTTCTCACCCCCACCCACCCCTTTCTAACCCCCGTTCTTTAACACAGCTTTGAACCACTATGGTGTATCAACGATTTTTGCTTACCGTAAATCGCAATTGCTGCCACAACAACGACCACCTGCCCATCTCCTTGCTAACCCCCCACCCCCATTTTCTAGAGCAGTGACGAGCTATGCTCGCAGCGAGCCGCATCTGTTTCAGAGGTAAGCGTTGGTATTTTTGTTAAGCGACTTGAAATTAATTTGGTGTGTGATTGTTTGATCAAATATGTTGTTTGATCCTAATATGTGGAGTGGTTTTACTATTGCTGGTGCTTCTAATGGTGGTGGAGTAGGCGGCAATGTTTCCACTACTGCTGGTGGTGCATATGGTCGTGATGAGGTGAGGTGGTGCGTGTTTGGTTCTCGACGTTGTTGGGGTTGGTGGTGGCGACGTAACTAGATGTGACCAAGTCTATCTTCATTGCGGCTGTCTTTGACCACATCTATGTTAATTCTAATTATATGTGGCTTGGTTAGATACCAAATTAGATTCATATGATCATAGCCAATCACCCTAAAGACAAAATTCGTTATAGTTAGTCATCTATAACACATGTATGGTCACAAATAAATTTGATCACAAAAAACACAATTAATTCGTAGGTGTGGTATAATTTTCGGAAAACGCTTTAAATTTCTGAAAATTTTCTGTAGGTAAGCGTGCGTGTGTTTCCATGGGGTCGTGTATAATCTTCCAAAGAAATCTTAATTTCTGAAAATTTTATAAGGATTGGGATTGGGTGATGGGTAGAGTAGGGTAAGGGCCGGTTGGGGTGGTTCCAAGGTGTGGTGTAATCTCCAAGAAAAAAAAAAATTCAATTTTTGAAAAAAAAAATATATATGGGATGGATGGGGATCCGTGGGTGGTGGGTGGATATTATTAATTGAAATATTATTAATTTGGTGTGGTGGGATAATTAATTATATATTATTAATTGCGATTAATATCTGAATTTCGAAATAATTTGACAAATTTGTTAGTTTTGAAATGTAATAGTTATAGTGTAGTAGTTGTATTCTTCCCTTTTAGGACCCATGAAGTCCTATGGGGCATGACTATTTGAGGGTCCAGTGAAGACCATTTTTAATAAATTAATTTTGCCTCACTGGGATTATAACACCAATTTAGATGTCGTTGATGTGATATTAAATGATAGCATCTTTCATTTAGTGTCTATTTGATGCACCAAATTTTCCATGAAAAATGAAAATCAATTTCCAACTTCCACTTTTAATCATGCTTGATATGGACAATTTTCTAGGCAAATGTTTTTCCTCTTTCTATCTCACGCGCCTCATTTTCTTGATTTTTGTTGAATTGTGATGGTGGGAAAATGGAATTCCAGCCTCTTTTTTTGGCAATGAGAACAAATTTTATAATCAATTGTTAAAAAAAAAAAATTCATTTTAATGGACAATTTCCCTATAAAATAAAGTCAAACGAACACTAAACTTTGATGAAAAAATGATTTTCTTGAAAATATTTTTTTTTTTACTTTCTGGCAATGGAAACAAATTTTATAACCAATTGTGAAAAAATATCATTTTAATGGATAATTTCCATGTAAAACAAAGTCAAACGAACACAAAAAGATCCAAAATTTTAAAATTTTTCGGGTGGAAAATTTTACTAATCAAATACACTTAATTAACAATTCCCTGAAAAATAAGTTCTGTGCAATTATTTTCTGTGAAATTCATTTTCTTTTCACCATTGCAATCAAACGGACTCTTAGTCTATTATCCAACGTCAATTAGATTGAGATTGCAACACATAACATTATTCTATTCTTAAAATCTAGATTTTAATCTTAAATTAAAGTCAATAATTAATTTTAACTACATATTTATGTTTCTCATAACTTTTCAATCATGTATTTTATCAATTTTTATCAAAATTTTCAAAATATAAGTTTTATTCCCACCCAACAGGGACCTAGTGCTGACACTGCATTTATCATTCTCTAGTTATGCATATACATTCAACTAAAATTCTTTCAATTTGTTTAAAATACATAAGATGTCAAAGTGCAAAGTCGAGGGGTCAAAAAATGTGCCAAACGAGTAACCCCACACAGGAAAAGCTCAGCTCAGCCTGTGCTGAGCTCGACTGTTGAGACTTGCACCCCTCGCGAACTAGTCCATGAGAACTTATATTTTAAAAGGAAAGACAACTGCAAATTTATGTAGAAAAGGTGCAGATTTCAGAGATAGAAAGTACATAAATTACAAAAGTATAAACCAAATTACTACTCAATAGGAAATGAATCTAAAAGACTAGATAAATTTGGCGAAAAGAATGTTCAAACATTCAGGAATTACTAGGACAAACATACAAAATTGGAGAGAAGTTTTGTTCACTACTAAAAGATTCGGCAATCCCAAAATAAGTTCAATAATTATGCCGATTTCTCATGATCCAACTTTCTCGAGACTTTCGGTAACAGTTTTCATCCTCGGTCGAACCTCGGGGTTTCCCTCTGTGCATGCAAGGGCTATGTGAAATACAGCCGGTACTTCCTTCTTGGCGTGTACTTCTTGAAGCAACATAGGGTCTATCATATCAGACAACGGACTTTCCTCGTCGAATCCCTTCCTTACCCACCTAATGAGATCCGGGAGCTCTGTAGATGTTGAGGTGGTTGGGGACAAAAACTCAGGAGATTTACCTGTTAGCATCTCGAGCAAGACGACTCCAAATGAGTAGACATCCCATTTTTGGGTAGGTCGGCTATCGGTGACTCGAGCTTCTGGTGCCCGATAATTGTTGGTTTTCTCCGGTTGGGTTGGTTTTAGATATGGAAGGGCACTGCCAATAAAGCCGCCCGAGGAGGAAGGGTTGTTTCCCGTGATGGTAATCAGCCGGTTGAGGCCAAAATCAGAAATGTACGGCTGGAATTCATTGTCGAGGAGAATGTTTGATGGTTTTATGTCTCCATGAACAAATTTTCTCGGGCTACATTCGTGTAGGTAGGCCAAGCCCCGTGCTATGCCTTTCGCAATTTTCAGCCTGGTTAACCATGTTAAGCTGGATGATGGCTGACCATCTTTCCCTACAGAAGTGAACCTCGTCAGTCCAAAAATAACGGAAAAATATGTGAATGTTCAATACGCATTACAAAATTGGACTGAACAACATAATAAACAACATTTTAGCTTTTTTCTTCCGTAATATTGTACACTGCTATCGAGTACCAAATGAAATACACAGAATATACAAGAAGATCAACTATGCAGATATGTAAGGAGGTGTCCTGAACATCCAAATGGCCAATGTCAAAGTATGACCATCTCGCATAATCATTTTATAAGTAAATCACGAACTTCTATATCATAATTGGAATTATACTTTTCGTGGGTTCTTGATGCAACTTGTATTAGCAGTTGAGCTCTCTCATCAACTGACATATTCTAGCAGCTTGTTCAATAAAGACATCCCACCCAAAAAGACAAACAAGAAACACACAGAATTCCTACTGTTGTTTTCTCCCGTACCAAATTCTTACCGCAAAAACTCACGGGGAAGTGAAACATAATTTTGCTCCACTTTGGTAGGATGTCATGTTTCGACACTGAAGTTTAGGCACAAAATGATGATGAAGAAGAACCAAACAGCCTACGGGAATCGTCAATATTCGTGTGGCCTAGTTAGGTACAGGATTGTTGGTAGGTGTACACACTGATAATAACAATTAGAATAACAACATCATTATTAATAAAACCTAAGGCCAACCACTTTCTTCTTTTTGTTTCTTATCCTTCGCTCGTTAATATAATCCGTCAGTAATCATTTGCACCAAAAAAATATACAAAAGGGAAATCAAATATAGGGCCCGCTAGTAGTGTTTCTACGTTTTGCAAAAGAGTTTTTCTATCTTAAATTAGCTTTCTCTAAAAATCACTTCCAGTTAGCCAGTAAAAAGTAATGCTATTCATTATCACTGGTGTTAAGCAATGGTTTAGGTGACAATTACACGACATTAAATGAAAGATTAACAGAAATGCAATGTCAAATAACTTATTTAATTGAACTTATAAAGTGTAGACACCTAGACTAGTTTTCTAACACTAATTGATGCTAAATAGCATTATTTTTTAGGAAATTATTCAAACATGGTCTCAAAAGAAACTATTGACTTTTCAAAAGCCCAAAAAAGGGACCCATAGTAGTTTTTCCCCTTTTGTTATTTAGGTAAAGTTAACCTATGAAACTATCTTAAAGTGTGCAACTTATCCTATTGAATCATAAACTGCACCATCCATGATGATGTACAAGCCAACTATCTACAAGGATTCAAGAAAGGTATTATCTTATACTATAATCCTAGCTAAATATTAATATCAGAAACTATGCATCTAATAATTTGCAAATAAATGCAATTTAGCAAGAAACTAATTACGGATGACCGCAGAATGTGGTAACTTACCGCGAAGAGCAGAAGCCAAGTTGCCATTGGAAATGAAATCGCTGATGAGAAGCTTTTCGTCAGGTGCCCAGTAATATGCCCTCAACTTCACAACATTCGGATGGTTTACTCTACCGATTGCCTGAACCTCCGCAACAAACTCCTTATACCTCTGTTCCCCGCCTTCCCCCAACCTCCTCACGGCCACAGGCACTCCATTTCCAAGCACAACTTTATACACAATCCCCAACCCACTCTTCCCTAACACATAAGCCGATGCCCTCAACAACTCGTCTAACTCAAAACTGAACCCCTTATCAATAGCCACGAGATCTCCCTCCCCACCACTCATCCCTCCACTAGCTCCACCATTACCCTTTTCCGACTCCACCTCCGAGTCATTGCTCGGGAAACCACTAAAGCAAGGAAAAACACACAATCCCGTCTTCTTATTTCCTCCAAGCTTCCCTTTCCCAGTACAACTACACCCATAAGAGTCCTTTCTCTTCCAATACACGTAAACAATCACTAATCCTACAAATGCCACTCCAATAGCATCAGCCACCGCTATCAGTACAATCAACCCCGGTTTTAACCCCTTATTCTCATTAATACCCTCATTTTCGCGAGAACCACTCTGAGTCTGAGGTGTATTTTCTGAATTAATTTTACAAGTCCTTTGTAATGGAAATCCGCACAACATCGGATTATTCAAAAATGCCGTAGGACCCTGATTAGCAAACGACCCTGTTTGCGGAATTTCACCTGTTAAATTATTATTCCTAAGATCAAAACTCAAAGTAAGTGGCAAATCACCTAATGTTTTTGGAATTTTCCCAGTAAAATGATTGAATGACAAATTCAAAGTCCCTGAAAGTGACTTCAATTCTCCTATATCTACTGGGATTGAACCATTAAATTCGTTTGCCGAGAGATCAAGCCGCTCCAAATTGGAAAGTTCTGGGAAGACCCCCTCCGGAATCTCGCCGGAAAAATCATTTCCGGCGAGAATAAGCCTTTGCAACTGCCGACAGTTTTTCAGAAACTTCGGGAGTGGCCCGGATATGGAATTTTTCGAAAGGTCAAGATTTTGGAGGCGAGGAAGGTTACACATAGAGGGGGGTAGAGAACCGTTGAGACTATTACCATAGAGAAAGATGCTATGTAGTGATGAAGCATTGAACAGTTGATCCGGAATGGAGCCATAAAAGTTGTTATCATGCAAATTAAGACGCCGGAGATAAATCAAGCTGCCAAGCTCCGACGGAATATACCCCCGGAGATTCTTACCCGCAGCGGATATGCCTACAACACGCGGGTCCGCGGAGCCGGAGACGTTCATGCATGAAATTCCGCTCCAGTGGCACGGCGTTGCATCGTTCTCATTCCAGTCAGCAAAGGCGGCGGCAGCGGCAGAGGCATCCACGGCGGACTTCAAGGAAAGTAACGACAGGCCGTCGGAAGTCAAACAAGCTCCAAATTTTATATCTCCGTCAAAATTCAACAAAACGACTATGGTAAAAAAACACAACATTTGCAAGAACATCATGGTACAAAAACACAGTACAAATCAAAATACAAAAAGGGTTTGAAAAGGCTGTTCTTTTAGGTGGAAAAAAAAAAAAGGCTGTTATGCTTTGTAAACTTTCATACTGTATTCAGTGGCGGTGGTGCTGGAGGGGTTTGGCCACGGGGAGTTGAGGAATTTATCAGAAAAAGACTGGAGTATGAGGAGGGGTTCTAATTAATGGGCCCCACAGCCCCTCTTCTCAACAGTAGGAGGAGATGGGAGTAGAAGAAAAGCAATGAAACAGCAAAGAAACAGTGATTTGTGGTGTTCACAATGTAAAAATATGCATCTCTATACTCTAATTTGGAACTTGATATGGTACAATCTTGTTCTTAAAATGTTGATTTTGTTATTCCTCAACTTCAAATTCATCAAAAACAACTTCGATGTCCTAAGATTTGCATTTGAGTTTGTAGTCATGACGTTGTCTTTTTTCTCATCTACTTAGAGAGTGTTTGATGTAGATTAAAATTAAATTTTAAGTGATTTGTGATAGAAGTTTTTGAAATTTGTGATTGAAAAGATGTGAGACTCATAAAAGATGTGATTGATATTAATTGTTTAACTTTGACTTAAATTAAAATCAGATTAAAATCTGACCCGAAACACCTTCTTAGTTCACTAAGCAAATCTGAGCCCTTTTGCTTATTTTTATGCTCTGTTAATTTTCTTCGATTCGTATAAATATTTTAATCTTACATTTAATTTGTTATTTTCTTTTGCTATTATTGTTTGGATTTCTTGAATTGAAACATTTTTTTACTATTTTAAAAGTCGTAATCTCTCTCCCAAAATCAAAAAGGGTAAAAAAATAATCATTGCAACATTTTTGAATACGCATTTTAGAAGAAGGGTGAATCTTACGTTATGCAATTCATATCTAATTTGGTAAAATGTTGTAAAACAGAATTTTTTTGCCTTCTATCTATTAGCCAAAAACACACACACACACACACTAGGTTTGTCCTCCTCCCTTAACTCCGGCCTGAATTTGAGGAAATGGCTCATCATCCGGAACATGGCTGGGGTCAGGAAGAGTAAATGCTCGTAATAAGTAGGGTTTGGGGTTACCTTGATCAATTATTGAGGGAGGGAGTAAAACAATTTCAAAATAAGTACATAGATTCAAGACATGGATATCCTTCCCAGAACCTTGTATTGTGTAAAAACATATTGATTTTACTATGATTTTTGAAGTAATAATATGGTATATTTTGATATTATTATAATAAAGAAAAGAACCAAAAATTATGTTTTTTTGTATTGTGTATCAGTTATGCACGAATCTAACACATCACAAATTTGGAAAGCGGGCGGAGTATGAGGAGAGAGATAAATCACTAATCATTAAATCTTAGCATCCCATCCAAGTAAACAAAACAGCAACTTAGGCTAAGGCACATAATTCTTCCACTTGTAAGTACTTATTTTTCCCTCGTAATTGACTTTTTTCTTTGTCCTACAGAATAAATAATACTCAAAATCCCAATCATAAAAACATGCTTAGAAGCAACAAAAGTAAGCGTGTTTGATTATCTATGTATCAATCATCAAGTAGGAAAAAAAAAGGGAGTTTTGGATATTGGGAAAACAATTATGTACAAGCGATCTGTCCAATTGCACGTTGGAATATGACAGTAGCCTATTTATGTTCCCAAGTTCATCCTCTGATGGTCCAAGAAATTGAGTAACATTTATGCCATTAAATTTGGGATACGCCATTTGTAACCTTTAAATTGCGCATCCTGTTTGACACTTGTCTTGTCGTAAAAAAAAATGATTGGAGAGAAAATTGTATATTTTTTAGAACTTTCAAACTTGGTGTACACTATGGATTCGTTTGATTGCAATGGTGGAAAATGGGTGGAAAGAAAATGATTTTCAGATAAAATAATTGTCTAAAACTTATTTTACAGGGAATTGTTAATTAAGTGTGTTTGGTTTATATAATTTTCCACATGAAAAAATTTAAAATTTTGGATCCTTTTGTATTCGTTTGACTTTGTTTTATATGAAAATTGTCCATTAAAGTGATAATTCTTTCCACAGTTGATTATAAAATTTGTTTTCATT